>PVJC01001328.1:0-95814 GCA_004026665.1 Murina feae
CACACACCAACATACATATAAACAAGGTGAGCATCCAACTCAATAGATACCATTACTAGTATTTCTTTAAAATACCAAAATTACCTTTTTAAAACACCAAAACAATTTATATGAATATTTGGAAAAGGATGAAGTGGGATGATCAGATTTATAATCAACTGAACATGAACATGGCTAGGGGATGGGGCTTGACAAAGATTCACATGTGCAGGTTAGGGCTGTGGAGCTCAAAGAGAGATCCAGAGGGGTACAGCAGTTTCCTTATCTAAAATACCAGAAGTGTGGTGGGGGGGAAAGGAAGGGCGAAGCCTAAATCCTGTCAATGGCCAAACATCAAAAATATGTCAGATCTCTATTATGTCTTAACTTGCAAAAGTCAAATATTAGTTGATATTTTGGGCCATTGCCAAGACCTGTATCTTTCATTTCATTGCTATTGAAAAATTATGGAATTAATTCGAGATCTAGGATTATGTTATCTTTTTTCCAGAAATAGTAAACATTTGCTTATGGCAGGTATAATAGAGTAACTCTTATCTAAATCAATTTAAAAGCCCAAACTGAAGACCTAGCAGAAGGAAATGCATGCCATTTTAGGCATTAAAACTATTTATTTTTCATTTCCACTATCTTACACTAGATGTCTGGTTTTCAAAAACACTTGTAAGATATTTTAAAAACCCAAATAAACAGCGCAGTGCTGAGAGATAGATTCAGATATGACACAGATGTTGGAAAAAATAGACAGATTTTAAAATACTCATTATAAGTGATAAAGGCACTACAGAGCATCTTCATAATGGGTGTTTCCAAGGAACTCATGAACATATCCCTGACTGACATAAGGAGCTGTAAATACTTCCCAGGATCCATGGGCACAGATGCTAGACCACTACCACAAGACACACTGAGTAAAAGCCCTCTGCTCGTCCAGTACCAACCTGTACAAACCCTGTTCCTATGTTTTCCTGGAGTGCATACATAATAGTTTGAGGTATTTTATCTAGCTGGCTAAAATGTTTTTTTTTTAAACTGTCAAATAAAGTTATTTTGCTTCATCCAAACTGACAAACTATTTAAGCAAACAAAACCAAACAAAATAAAAACTTTAGATCATATATACCTGGTAGTGTGGAACTAATTTCAGTACAAATGTTGACCTTTTATTTTATCTAATATGCATATTTATAAATGCATTCTATATAGCTTTAAATTACTTAAGCATATATGAACACACATATAAAAGCTATTGTAATTTATTATAATATTTACTTATTATGATATAATACACATGTATTACGTTTGTATATTATAACAAATATAAATTCTGTAATACATTATAGATCTATGAGTATATATAGTTATCAGAACCAGCCTGCAACATTAGAAAGCATAATGTTGGCACCTAGTACTCTGAGCCTCACCAAGTATTTCCACGATGGATGCTTAGTCTCTTTCTAAGAGTTAATTTAGGGGGGGAAATCCAGACTCTCAAACTAATGTCCACATTCTTATAAAGTGTATGGGAATTCAAGGCAGTTTTGCTTCTAAAAAAAAGTGTCAGAGGAACATCCCATCAAAGCCCGGAGAGAAAAAGAATGTCAACAACAATTAAGCTAAAGCAGCTTCACTGGCCCCTGTGCTCTCACTCAGAGCCATGAGGCAGTATTTAATCAAGAGGGAGTGGGAAGGGTTATAGGGGACCTTGTTTACCTTAACCTGGGCATTGAATGTTCAGCAATGTGTAACAAGCCTCAGATGGAGCTCTGGATAAGATTTTAAAGGCGGAGGGGGTAGCAGAATGTGGCATTAAAAAAAGAATCCCTCTTTCCTCTGAACTTTAAAATTTTGGTTAACTCAGCTAAACACAGGGGACTCATCCCATTGTTAGCAGCGCAGTAGATGGTGGGAAATTGTAACTTACAGCTTTAAAGGTTAGTCTGTGTTCCAAAAAGACATATAAAGGCAGCATGGAGTCTGGCATTATTTATCATCTATAGACACAGTCACCACTTAATGTCACTGCCTTCTGTGTGTGGCAGTGGGGAACTCCATGAAACCCAGTTCAGCTGGCCATCTGCTTGATAAAGCACAGCCACCCCGAGATGGAGCTAAAGAAGATGAATTAAATTGATGCTTCCTCTTATAAATCATCCACTCCCCTAAAGAGTCTCTTCAGTAACTGAAGTGCTTGGAATTAGGCAAAGATAGACTGCTACTCATATATTTAAAGAAAGAAAGACATTAATAAAAGCATTAAATGGATACATTTAACCTACAAGTTCACAAAATCATTACAAACTATAATATATACTTATATTCTTTCAATTCTTTCCAAAGAAGTGTTCTTAAATATAAATCAAATTTCTGGCTGGATAAGATGCATTCAATTGAAGTCAGTTTCTTGTTTTTTGTTTTGTGTTCTTTTTTTTTTTTTTTTGAAACAACAAATAAAATAATGAACATTTACTTAAATAAAATGAACATTACACAAATAGAAAAAAAATATATAATAGAAGCAGAAAAAGCATTTCCTATGATGAGTGAAGGATGGAATTCATGGGTTAAAAGTGTTCTAGAAAATTTAATAAAATCTGATAAACACATGACATTTAACGAAAATTAATAGTAAAAATAAAGTCATAATTTACTGTCAAGCCCGTGAATCATCTCATTTAAATAAGGACTGGGGAAAAATCCTATTTGGTAAGTAGTATAGTTTCTCCATTTTACAGAAGAGTAACTTGGCTAAACTTACTCAGCAATTGAGCAATGGATTTAAATTTCGAATCCAGAATAAAGGCACTGCAGAGGCTGAGTCTGTTAACCATTATTCTCTACATTGGAAAATAAACTTCTCAAACATTTTTCATCTGGTTGGACCCTAAAGTCTCTACAAAGGAGATGCACTGTCTCTTGAGGAGACATGTCTGTTGCCTTCACAGATCACGATCTCCCCAAAACCCCCAATTTTCTTCAGGAACCACCCACTGCTAAGTAGCCCTTAGACTCAGAAGTTGACCCTATATCCAACTGTAGGGGTGGACATGTCTAAGACTAATCAATGCATATCAATTTCTGATGATTGGTATTGAATGAGACCAGTCAAACTAAATGGAAGAATGTTATATTCTTTGGTTACGGGACAGTTTGTTCTCTTAATTATACTAGAAGTGAACAAGAAAGCTCATAAACTTGTTTTCTGCTAACAGCAATCTTCTGACCATTAGAAAAGGTAGTTTGAAGGGAAAAGGCATCAGCAAGAAAATACCGGCATACCAATTAGGGAACTGCTGGAAGAACAGCAGATAAATAAAGCTGGAGCCTGAAACTCTCTTACTTCTAGACTTTGGGTTATGTGAGATAAAAATGCCCTCGATATTTTATCTATCTGAGGCAAGTTTTCTGATAGTTGATCATAACAACTATTTTCATTGATAACCCACATGTATGCCCATACACACCCAAACACACATACACACACATGGTGTTCATCTGTGATATTAAAGATACTCCATCTGCCTGGGCCTTTTCCTTAGTAATGTACTTTTGTATTCAGAAAAATTTACATTTGTTTTCAGATTTAAAGTTGTAATTGGACCTTTAAAGTAGCCTGCATCTATTATAGCAAAAGAGAAAAATAAACTTCTTGCCTTATCTATGAAAAATGCAATACTAGATTTTTGTCAATTATTTGGAAAAATGAGTAAAATAAATACTAGTAAATAAATAAATTTACTTTAAAATAGGAAGACATAGAGGGATATTATTTCAGCAAAAATGAAGAAGCAGTACTGAATCTCCATTTCTCTCACCTCTCTATACTTGGATGATACATATCTCAAATTCCTACTATGCTGTAGTCCCCATTATTACAATGGTTACATTAACAAATGCTGAAACATTAGCGGCTGGCCCCACACTTGCTGATGCTCTCTGAAACCCGATCGCTGGATAGCTTCACTGCTTCTTGCTTGCTTGCCAGTTAATGAAATATTTTCCACAATATCCCAGATTGTACAATTGCAGGAAGAGAGAAGAATTAATTTTGAGTGTAAGCCTTTAATTTTATAGGAAGTATAACATTAATGCATAAAAAGGATTGGTCGGAGCCACTGGGGTTAGTTAAGATTTGATACATATCTCACCTCAACAGCCGAACAAAACCTTTGATTCCCTTTCTTCAGTGAATTCTGTCGGTTGTGCCCAGATGAATGTTAAAAAGTAGCAATGAGAACTGAGGCATTATTAGTTCAGGGAATTCCAATCTTATTGAACTTCTTAGACCTTACTTTTGCCTGATGAAAATAGTATCCCTGTTATAGAAATCTTTTGGTTAAAAGCAATATATCTCCCTTTTAAGTAACTGGGGACAGAAATGTTAATGTTCGCTCTTGGCAAATTTGAACAGAAGAGGCAGGTTGGGATAAGATCATGTATAGGCCAAGTTGAAGATTTTGGTCTTTATAAATAAATGGTAACTCATATGACATGGGAGGAAAGTTTTGGTTCAAAGATGAGTCCTGGGAATTCCCCCTACAGCAACCAGTCAGGTGTTAAGAGTAGAGGCCCAGGATTTTAAGTGAAGACCTCTGTATTAGCCCCAAAGGTATAAAGCATTTTAAGAATGACAGATTAAAAACAAAAACAAACAAAAAAAATCACCAGAGAATTTAAGTGAAAAAGCATATGCTTAAATTCTATTCTATACCAGTAATATTATAATTCATTTTAACATAAACATAAAGAGAGTTTTATAAATGGGAGGATTCAGCTCTATCATACATATCTCCCACCCACAAAGCCTTATTTATTGGTGAAATGCAGCACTAACTCAGAGACACCCCCCCAAAAAATGGGGCATGGATTATAAATAATAAATGTAAGTTTTAATTCTCTATAAACAAAGGACTGAATCTAAAGAATCTTTAGAAATTATGTGTATAATAAAGAATGTAAATTTTAAAGTTCTTGAATGAAATACTACAGGATAAAAACAACAAACTGGACTGAGGCAAACATCACAAAACAAGCACAAAAATCTGGAAAGATAATTGGAAGAGGAAGTGTAAGGGTAAAACTTCACTTATCTTTTTCATA
The DNA here is from genome assembly GCA_004026665.1 of Murina feae. NCBI lineage: Eukaryota > Metazoa > Chordata > Mammalia > Chiroptera > Vespertilionidae > Murina > Murina feae. Next base: position 5,101 of record PVJC01001328.1, read on the forward strand.
TAAGAAAAAATATTGCCTCAACTATGAAGCTAATAAATTAATATAAACTCAATTCCTTTACTTAAATATATAAAAAAGGAGAGGCTGTATATTTCCCAAATTATCATAACAAAAAGAAGAAACAAAAATCTCACACTGGTGGAGAAACCAAGATGGCAGCATAAGTAAACACCTGGAATTGCTTCCTCACACAACCATTTCAAAACCACAACAAAAAGAAAAAACGAATAGCACCCAGACCCACAGGAAGGCTGGCTAAGTGGAAATTCTACAACTCGAAAGAGACTGAGACTCAGAGGAGATGTGGAAGTAAAGTGCAGAGGTATGGAGGTGCGAGGAAAGGGTTTGTGGAAAGGACTGGCAACCTAGGATGCGGTTGTCTTTTTTAATCCAGAGGGAGGCTCAAGCTCCAAATGGCTCTGAACTCAAGTTCTGGGTGAGTTTCTGGGGATCCAGACTCATACAAGGAGAAGTTGGACTGTCTGGCACTGGGAGGAACTCCAGAGCTTTCTCTTGGCAGTGCCGAGGGACACTGAGACCTGGTGCCCATTAGGGCAGGGCTGAGAATCAGCCATAGCTGTCTGCTCTGCCCTGTTGATTCCCTGAGAACCCACCCCACCCAAGCTTTAGGCAGAGGCTTTTGCATATAAAAGCCTGGGTAGCCTCAGGCAGAAGCTAAAATAGCATCTCCTTAGAGATCCAAGAGCCAGTGTACCCAGTGGTCAGAGTGGGATTATAATTCCTCAGATCCATAAGGGACACACTCAGGGGGAAGACTCAGTGAGCACCAAAGCCCCACTGAAGCAAGTCTTGCTCCATAAAGGTGTCTCCAGCACAGAAGTTCTCCCACCATAGACACAGCTGACTCTCACAGCCAAGTGGCCTAGAGGTCAATTCCTCCCAGGGCTACCAAAAACAATCAAAGCTTAGCTAGAACAAGACTGTGCACAAAGCCAAAAAGTGGTGCACCAAGAGTTTCTACCTCAGGTAATTGAGGAGGCTGAGCCACTGGGCCCTATAGGACACTTAGCACAGAAAGCCACTCTATCAATGCAGGGAAGCAGCCAAAATGCGAAGACAAAGAAGCAGGTCACAAATGACAGAAATGGAGGAAAGCAAAAACTGGGTATAGAGTTCAAAACGATGGTAATAAGATTTTTCAAGAATTTTCTAGAGACTGCCGATAAATTTAGTGAGACCCTCAAGGATATGAAAAAGGACCAGCTAGAAATTAAGCATACACTGACAGAAATAAAGAATAACATACAGAGATCCAACAACAGACGAGAGGATCGCAAGAATAAAGTCAAAGATTTGAAATATGAAGAAGCAAAAAACACCCAATCAGAAAAGCAAAAAGAAAAAGAATCCAAAAATATGAAGATAGTATAAGGAACCTCTAGGACAACTTCAAGTGTACCAACATCAGAATTATAGGGGTGCCAGAAGAAGAGAGAGAGCAAGATATTGAAAACCTCTTTGAGGAAATAATGACAGAAAACTTCCCCTACCTGGTGAAAGAAATAGACTTACAAGTCCAGGAAGGGCAGAAAACGCCAAATAAAAGTAATCCAAGGAGGATCACACCAAGACACATCATAATTAACACTTTTTTTTTTGCGGGAAACGAGTGAAATCGGATCCACCAGGGAGACTGTCAATGGACATGAGGAAACATACATTGGAACTGCTAGTTGGAACCGGCAAAAATAAAAATGTTTTACGTTGTCGTGTGTGTGCTGCTCATAAACTACACAGTGAAACGCGGTACATGTACAAGTTTTGTAATGTACCCCTGCACAAAGGAAAGTGTTTCAAACGCTACCACACAGTGAAGCACTATTAGGTTATAGTTTTTTTTATAAGATCTGTTGAAAATTTTGAAAAAATATTGTAATTTTGTATAAATAAAATTATTTTGATTGTGAAAGAGTGTTTTTTATATGTTTACCTATAATGTAGTAATTTTGTGTACATAAAAAAATACAATAACACATATTTTGCAAAGTAAATAAATAGAGACCTCTTTTTAAACTAAAATACTGAAAATTTCATAGAAAAATATCAAATAGATAAAAAGATATGAATATTTTACAGAAAGTCTAATTTTGGTGAGAAAATGTCATAAAAGCTCCGCATTACGACGTGATTTGGCAGGAAAATGCCCGATTACAAAGTGTTAAAATGCCAAGGGCAAAAAACAAAGAGAGAATTTTAAAAGCAGAAAAAGAAAAGCAGTCAGTTACCTACAAGGGAGCACACATATGACTATCAGCTGATTTCTCAACAGAAACTTTGCAGGCCAGAAGGGAATGGCAAGAAATATTCAAAGTGATGAATAGCAAGAACCTACAACCAAGATTACTTTACCCAGCAAAGTTATCATCCAGAATTGACTGTCAGATAAAGAGCTTCACAGACAAGAAAAAGAGTTCATCACTACCCAACCAGTATTATATGAAACTAAGGGCCCGGTGCACAAAAATTTGTGCACTCGGGAGGTCCCTCAGCCTGGCCTGTGCCCTCCCGCAGTCTGGGACCCCTCCGGGGATGTCCACCTGCTGGCATACCTGGCCAGCCTGGGTGAGGGGCTGATGGCTGTTTGCAGGCTGGCCAAGGCCCCCAGTGTGGACCCTCACCCCAGTGGGGTGTGGCCATCCTAGGTGCGGGGCTGAGGGCCATTTTCAGGCTGCCCACAGCCCCTTCAGGGTTCGGGTTCCTACCAGGGTGCCTGGGCAGCCTGGGTGATGGGCTGAGGGCCGTTTTGAGACTGCCCACAGTCCTTTCAGGGTTCGAGTACCTGCTGGGGTGCCTGGGCAGCCTGGGTGTGGGGCTGAGGGCTGTTTTCAAGCTTTCAGGCTGCCCACAGCTCCCACTGACCCAACTTCCCAGCAAGGCAGGCTGGAAGCAGGTTTCTGGGGGTTATTTATCTTCTATAATTGATACACTGTTGCTTTAAGCCCAGGCCTAGGCAGGTAATGAAGCCTCCAGTTGGCTTCAGCTCTGTGGCTTCTATAATTGAAACAATGTTGCCTTCAGCAGAGAGAGGCCCAGCCAACCTAGGCAGGCAGTTTCCTCCATCACTGGTCAACGGAAGCCTCCTGTTTTGTTCAGGTCCATGGCTTTTATAATTGCAACTATGTTGCCTTGAGCAGAGAGAGGCCCAGCCAGCCTAGGCAGACAGTTTACTCCTGGTGCAACGGAAGCCTTCTGTTTCCTCTAGCTCTGTGACTGCCAGCCTCCATCTTGGCTGGGTTAATTTGCATATAGTCACTCTGATTGGCTGGTGGGCGTAGCTTAGGCATTCTGAAGAAATGGTCAATTTCAATATTACTCTTTTATTAGATAAGATGCTGAAAGGTATCCTTTGAGAAGAGAAGAAGAAAAAATAAAGATAAAATTTATGAACAACAAATACATATCTATCAACAAGTGAACCTAAAAATCAAGTGAATTAAAAAATCGAATGAACAGAATAAACTGGTGAATAGAATATAATCAGGGGCATAGAAAGGGAGTGGACTGACAATTCTCAGGGGGAAAGGGTTGTTGGGGGTGCAGGAAGAGACTAGACAAAAATCATACACCTATGGATGAGGACAGTGGGGGGGTGGGTAAGGGCAGAGGGTCAAGTGGGAAGTGAGAGGAGAGGACCTATGGGGGAAAAAAGAAGAACAACTGTAATAATATGAACAATAAAGATTTTAGAAAATAAAATAAAATAAAAATCTCACAATGGTAACAAATGGAAATATTCCTTCAGTCCTTCGGTGACTCTTTATGGGGCTACCACCCTGGTCTACATTTTGTTTAAAGATACAATGGAGAGAAATAAGCTATGTCCATGTCCTCATGGAACTTTGAAACTAGTTTTGGAGTAAAACATTAAATCAATCATCACTATTAAATACAGTCATGATGAACTATTCTGACAGCTACATAATGGACATAAAGTCTCAATGCAGGAAACTGGAGAACATGGCATGGCCCTGGGATAAGGAGGGTATTGCGGAAGAGAGCAGTGATTTGATGGTGAAGAGGAGGGATTTAGTCAGTGGAAACAGTCTGAATAAAAGTTTGAAGGAAGGACAGGAGGATGGTGAAGAAATTAAAATAATATTTGCATAATAACTGACATGCAGAGGACAAAGACAATAGTGATAACAAATATCTATGGCAAGTTGTGTTACTCTTGGTTCTAAGAATAAACTCCCTTCTTCTAAGGCTCTGACACTCCAGCCTCTCAACCTGTGATTTCCAGCACTCTCTCTGTAGGGGACAATCCTAGCAGGATCTATTGTCACCAGTGACCTCTGACTTGATTTGGTCAGGGGATGAGGCTGGATGTGACATATATCACTTTGGAGCAAGAGGTTTACGTGGTTTGTGTGCTTTGGTTTGTGATTCTGTTCTTGATCCTGAGAATAGCACATCCCAGGTTGGGACTGACTCTTCAGCCTGGGTCCTAACATAGAAGGTTCATGAAGCTCAGAGCAGCCACAGAGACCCTATGCCATTCACAATTTTCAAGAAAAAAAAGGTGACTGGTGCAGAGATTTTGAGACTTTTTACTTCACATACAACCTAGCAGAAATTCACTAGTAGAACATGTAATTCATATTTTGGCAAAAATAAAATAAAATAAAATAAAAGTTTACCTCACCCAAAACACTACAGATTATGATTATATATCTATAGGTTTGCACACACAGAGATGCATCTAGAACATTCTTTAACAAAAGGCTGTTTATGGATAATCTCTGTCAGTTTTTCTGCCCTTTTAAAAAGTATTATTTTAGTATTTTATGAATGTGTGGCAATTTGTGAATTTTTAAAAATCCCACTAACAGAAAAATAAGTACCGGATTTAAAAATATTTTAAATTCAACCCATCTGAATTAACAATATAATATTGATAATAGTTGCCAGGGTATTGTGAAAATAAAATTTTTATTGGAGACTTCTATGGTATATATCATATGATAGATCAAAGCAGAGCTTTCCAAACTTTGGAATGTATCAGAATTATCTGGAAAACTTTTAGAAGAAATTACTAATCCCTATCTCTAGAGTTTCTGATTCCTTAGGTATGAGTTGGGGGGAGAGGGAATCATTTGTGTTTCAAGGATTTCCCAGGTGATACTGATGGTACCGGTCCAAGAACACACTTTTAGGAGTAATGCATTAAATGGTTGGACAAATACATCTCTAGATAAGAATTTTAGTTTGAATCCATAGTTTCAAACAAATTACTTGATTTAATTGTTCCCTTATCCAAAGGGGTGCTTGAAGAAACTAAAATGTTTGCCTCTGTGCCTCTTTCTTTACTTATGTATTGTTGGTAAATTTCATTTAAATAACTATTCTTATAACTGTATATCCTGTTTAAAAATACTCATAGAGTTAGGCAATAGGACACACACATGTACATACACACACACATTTCTTTCCTATCCATGGAAATGTTACATTTTCATAGGTAAGACATTTTGCTTTATGATTTTGAATAACCATCTCTGATACTATAATCGTTGTTTTTCTCTTTCCTTTTGATTTAAATTTTTTCTCCAGGCATTTAACATCCTTGACCTTGCTCGTAATCAGTTCACAAGTATCCTACAGACCAGTTTAGAACTTCAGATCCTCTTATAAAATGGAAGGGCATCATTCTCACAGTAGTAGCCAGAGGGGGAAAAGAAAGTAGATTCTGGTTTTCTTTGCAGAAACTAAAATATTGTTGAATTCTACTCTTTAATTAGGAAAGAGAAAAAAAAAAAGAGGAGCAAAAGAAAGGTTTCAGAGGTTTTCTTTTTATATATATATATCTTAGTTAAAGTTTGAGACAACATTTAAGTTTTATCACAAAATGTTTTCAGCGAGGTCAAGATCTAGTATCCATTAAAGCATTTTGCCAAAGGAAAAAATTGTTAAAAAGTACATAACATGCTAGGTGATCTGCCTTTGGTGGAGCTTGACTTTCTGAAACACCTGAAACATGACTGTCTTCTATTAAACTGAAATGGACAGGTTTGCGCAGGGCCCTTTTGGGCAAAGAACACTCAGGCTCAGAGTCAAAGCCATAGAACATTTCTTGTTATCTCTGAGCATTGTCCTTCCTGCTAGCTACTAATCGCCTTTGCAAGGTGTATGGTACAGTTTGCCTTCAAGACAGCTACGTTGATAAAACCATGGGTCTTCTAAGGAATATTACAATTAAAACAAGGATACTGAAAGGTTTTGTGGGATTCATAGAATTTTAGAGTTAAAGACACAAACAAACACACATACATAAACTCTCCCTCTCTTTCCAATTTTAAAGCCAGACAACAAGTTTCTGTGCAGTGAGAACAGAGAAGAAAATTGAAAATTGTACCATTTTCCTAAAACCCCATAAAATCTGATTACAAAGTCTTCTGCATTACTTTTTTAAAATGAGTTTTTTCTTGGGCCACTGTGACTAGGGCACAGACTCCAATGAGCCTATTCAAGGTTAAAATCTCAAAATATTCATTAATATTTTTCAATTGCACCAGGATATTCAGGCTACACTGCCTCTGCTAATTAAATTAATAGTTACAAATGCTTACCAAAGAGATTAATGTATACACCGCCCTCCCAGGAGGAACTGGTTGCTAGGCAGCCCTGGGTGAAGGGTCCGCACCAAGCTCCCTCCTGGTCAGGACCCCAGGCTGCCTTGCACCCTTCGCTGGGGGAGCGGATGCTCTGCTGTTTTCGCTAAGAACAGTCACCTTCGTCTTTACATCTCAATTGCTTCGCTTTAATTATTTTAATCACTGGGCGCAGCAGTCCAGTGTTTCAAGTCTGTTTAATCTGAAGTATGTTGTGTCTTGTGCTTCGTGGACTTGCTTCAATGTCGTCTCTTACTCTAGTCTCTCTACAAGCAGTGATTCTACATTATGCTTGGCTTTCCCACCATCACAGGCATAGTTTAGGACTCCTGAAGCTTTTGCCATGATCAGCAACAATCTGGATTTTTGCATTTTATTTCAACTCAGATAACTATCGTTACCAAACGTCTCTTTGATGTAACACCTGGTTTCCCACACTGCCCTGCTCTTTATTTTTGGAGATTACAGTCTTCATTTTTAAATATTTCTCATCACTATATCTATAGACAGCAGAGCCAGTGAGTGCTCATGCTAAAGATAGATGTGGCGGTTCTCTCCTGCTCGAGGATGCGCTTTCTGCTGCTAAATTGGCTGCCAGCAAGTTTGTCATGTGTGAAACTTGGCTTTCGCCCAAATTTGAATTGACATTCTTTTTTCCTTGCAAACAGGTGGCTCTTCTGAAAATCAACCAAATACAAATGAATAGAGAATATGTGCATAACCCCGATTGTGAAAATTAAGAAACAAATGCATATTTAATAAAAGTATGCTGTTTTAAAAAGTATTTTGACTATAATGCTAACCTAGCCCCAGGACCATCAAGGAAAACCTGCTTAGGATAAGATTTGCTGGAGAAAGTTAACAGTGTTTAGTCAAAGTAGCTTATTTCATTGGCAAACACTAGCGAACGTGTTAAGGCTCAATGGCAGGACTACGCCTTCATGGTTTTAATATAACTTCTGCACTGGTCTGTGATATGCCTCATCCTTCTATAGTCAGTATATGTGTGGGTTTATCTGTAAGTGTGGGGTGTGTGTGTGCATGTGCACACACACATGCACACACATGTACACACATGTGCCCATGCAGTCATAGAGGAGATTCTGAGAGAGGAGGGGTAGCAATGCAGAATAACTGAAGGGCTCCATATAAACCACTAGCCTTCAGTGATATTGCCCTGATAGTGCATGGTTATGATATGGTTATGATTCTTTAGCTAGGGCAATTCATAATGTAACTCCAATAAGGTAGGATTGTTCTGATGTTCATAAAACACACCAGAAGTGGGAGATCCAGCCCACAGGTTGGCTCCAATGATCATTCAGGTGTCTGGGTCCATTCTCCCCAGTTGCTCTTCCATGCTCTAAAAGTGGGCCTCAGTTACATGTTAAAGTTGCGTCACTATATGCCACATTCCATCTCTTTAGATAGAAGAAAAGGAATGCGAAGACCAATAAGTAAATAGAAGAGAAATTGCATCTATCCTTGCTCCTGGCAAAAGTTAGTTACAGAGCCTAACTGCACATGAGGCTGTGAGGAAATATAGTCTCTAGCCAGCAGGTGTATGCCCAGCAACAATGCCACAAATCTAAAGGAAGGACAAAAACGGCTTGGTTCAAGGTGTCATTCAGGAGAATATCAGACAGGCAGAGCCATTTTGATTTCTTTAAAATAAAGATTTATAATAGAAATTTTTCTTTAAAACAGCAGTTTGAACACAATTTTTATCCTCTATTCCTCAGTCAAAAAACCTCTAAAAGGACAGCAAGTGAGCTAAAAAGTATATAATCTCAGAATAAAAGAGAACTTGAAGAGGTGACAATGGTGAAGAGTTGCAAACCAAAACTTAGATGGCAACAAGTCACCATAATGGTAGGTTAACAACAAATAAGATGAAATACTGTACTCGTAAGAGAAAACATAATTATATGAAGCATGCTATATGTAGTTCAGCATATGTTACTATAAGGTCCCACCTTGTACCTAGCATAAGTAATAATGATAAAAATTTCACAACAAACCATATTATACTGATAAATATGAGTACCGTACTTTTATAAGTAGAAAATCTTTAAAGCATCCAGAGTGGTAAAATATAGTTTATAGAGAATTACATTTAACAATATCACAGTCAAAAGATACACCAATCTACCTGAAAGGGAAAAACAGATAAATACAAAGACTAGGGTATCCAAATGGCTCAGACTTCTCACCATCAACACTGAAACCTATGAAGTGTGAAGAAAACGTCTTCAGAATTCTGATCAAAAATGACTTTCTGTCCCTAATACTATCCCAAGGCAAGCTACAACATGAAGTCTGAAGTACTTGCTCATGAACTATTCTCATAGGATAAGGAAGAACAGACCAAATAAAAACAAATGAAATTACCAAGAAAAAGGAAGGGATGTAATACTGGGAACAGGAAAATAAAAGGGTGAGATCAGAGGGCATCTAGCTGCTTCCAGGCAGACCTGGTTTACATCTGTACTGAGGTAACTTTAATAACACATCGTTGGCTCTAAAAGATGCTCTAGTTTGTAAGATCAAATACAAAGTCACCAATGTATTTCAAAGCAAAGCTGGGCAGTCCAGACTGATCTCAGACAGGATTCTCCCAGGAGGAAAGAAGAGGAAAGGATGTGTTACTTTAGGAGAGAAGTTTCCTCCTTTTTAGTTCAATCAGAATATTTGGAACAGGATAAATGTTGGGCATGGTGTCTATGTAAAATAAAAATTCTTTCCAAAAAGAGAAGACAAACAATGGGAACACAGTGGTTTGGTTGTAAATGATATGAAGAAAGCCATACAATGTAAACACCAAGTGCCTATTAATTTTTTTAAAATCTTCATTGTTGAGAGTATTAACAGATGTCCCTCTATTTTCCCCGCCTTGCCCCCCTCCACCCAGGTCCCACCCCGCCCTATGCCTTCATTACTTTACTGTCTGTGTCCATAGGGAATGCATATCTGCATATAAGATCTTTATTTAATCTCTTCCTGACCCCTCCCCCTCCTTCCCTCTGAGAATTGTCAGTCTGCCCATTTCCATGCCTCTGATTCTATTTTATTCACCAGTTTATTCTGTTCATTAGATTTCTTATTCATTGATTTTAATTTTTAGATTTAATTGTTGATAGGTATGAAATTGTTGCCATTTTGTTGTTCATACTTTTGATTTTTTTTCTTCTTCTTCCTCTTCTTAAAGAATAACCTTCAACATTTCATAGAATACAGATTTGGTGGTGATAAACTCCTTTAGCTTTTTCTTGTCTATGAAGCTCTTCATCTGAACTTCAATGCTAAATGACAGCTTTGCTGGGTAAAGTAATCCTGGTTGTAGGTTCTTGCTATTCCTCACTTTGAATATTTCTTGCCACTCCCTTCTGACCTGCACAGTTTCTATTGAGAAATCAGCTGATAGTCATATGGGCATTCCCTTGTAGGAACTAACTGATTTTCTCTTGCTGCTTTTAAGATTATTTGTCTTTACCCCTTGGCATTTTAATTATGATGTGTGGTGGTGTGGTCTTTTTTAGGTTCCTCTTGTTTTGTTTTTTAAATTGTAATTTAATTACAGTGGAAGTATTACAGGAGGAAGAATGTGTGTAAAAGAGCTGAATGCTCATATTTCTTTTAATGAAGATATAAAATTTATATTGAAAAATAGAATTCTGTGTCACAAATACATTCTGTAGAATTACTGGGGTAAATATTGGACAACAAATAAAAGGGCAGATGTGATTGACTCCAAGAAGTAGTACTGATGGGAAAAAGTAGAGCAATGGAATATAGTGTCTCATTATTGTCATTTTAAACTCTGGACAGAGGATACTTTGATAAAAATAGGAGTTAAATTAAAAACCTGATTTTTTCCTAATTGCCCAAATAATAATGCTCAGTCTATCTACCATATAATTCAAAACCCTTAAAATTTTCTCTCCAATCTCATTCTCTGGTCTTAATCCAATTACTCTTACCCTTTTGCTTTTTAAACACACACACACACACACACTTTTAAAAATATTTCTAGTAACTTTTACTTTTTCTCTGCAAATTTCTACAAACTTCTACAAATCCATCTTTTATTTTGTTTGTTGTTTTTAAAATATTTTATTTTCTATTTTTAAAAATATTTTTGTTTCTTTTCTTCATTTTTTTGGACAGGTCCATCCTTTAATTAATGTATCCCATTTTCCCAGAATGCTTTACCACATACTTATTAGGTACCCTTTAAGAGTAAATTTAAATGCCATCATTCTTTGTGCTCATTCTTAATCTTATAGGCAATTAGTTCCACATGACTCTACACAGCCACAAGCACTGGCAGTTTATTTTGTTTCTATTACATCTTGTAATTGTACTATATATGCATATACACTGCTCCCTCACCCCACCCTTTATCAAACTGTGATGATATATTGAGCTAGAGTGTTATTGTCCTATTGCTCCTGTAACAAATTACCACAAACTTGGTGATCTAAACAACAGATTCATTCTTCTGATGGGATGCCTTGAATCTCAGAAGTATGTCTCCTAAATGCAGCATGGTAGTAAGATTATGGCTAGATCTCAAATTCTGTTTTCTGTTGTCACTGATAGGATTATTGTTATTCCTCTAAAGCATACAAACTTGAGTTGTTATTCATAGAAATTTTAAGATCTAAGTTTACTATGCTATTTCTCATATAAATATGCAAAAAATAAAATATAATCGCTATGGATTCCAAATATATTCCTAAGAAAAAATTCATGTTTATTGAAAATTATAATGCAAATTAAGTTATGTTGCTCTGCATTGTGCTTCTTTAGTAACTGGGTGCTTTTCTTGTTTTTAGCTCTGTCTACGTAAATTAGAATAATTTCTCTATATTTTAGCAATAAATGCCTCCATAATTTGTGATTAATGTTTTTAATGTGATATTATAATATTGGTACAAAAAGAAACCAAGCAAATCCTTCTGAAAGTAAAGAAAATAACTGCCACAGCTTTGGTGGCAGCCCCTCCTTCCCATACTGTCTGATTTCCCAGAAATGCATTTCCAAGTTATCTGAAGCTACTCCTGTCTGTCTAAAGTACTTACCACTTTTTAAACAAGGCTTTATCTTCTAACCCTTTCAGTGAATCTTTTGTGTCCTTTCCCCCTCCTCTCCTTGGATTCTTACAATGTTTTCAAACTTTTGATAGCAGAACTCTTTAGGCTTTCCTGAAATGGCAAAGCAGTTCAGAGCACAGAGAAGTAACCCAGGAAGGAACTGTCCACGGAGCATGTCTGCCAGGGGATTGCTGAATCCCTAAAGGTCACTGCCTTGAATGGAAAAGTGAGTGCACAGATCAGAAGTCAGTGCAAGGCGTTAATGAATGCCTAATTATTTTCAGCACATCAGAAAAGATGTTGCTTAATAATTTTTTTTATTTAGAAAAATTGAGTCCACATTTCTGGACCTGGTGAGGTATCTTCCAGCTTTCAGAAAACCCAGCTTATCTCTGCAGATAGATGCCCGGTTTAATACACATGAAGCTACTAAGTTAAGTTATCAATTATAATCTGGTTACAAAGTGGGCAGGTTGACACTTGCATATTAGTACAGTCAAACACAGTGGCTGTTTTCAGGAGCTAACAGAATAAATTTAAATTTCTGATTTCCATTCAGACAGAACAAATAAATACTGGATTTTGAGTTCCTAAGTCGCATAAGTACTGCTCATTTCAACACATGACCTAAATGAAATTTTTCTTTTCCAGGAGCTCATTTTTCCTTTACCACCTACTCATTAGACAGTCTTTAAGAATAAATGCAAATGTCCTCCTTCTTTGAGCTCATTCTTGATCTTGGAGGCAATTAGTTCCATATGACTCTTCACTGCCATAGGCATTGTTGGTGGTTTATTTTGTTTTTATTTTACAACATCTTGCATTTGTACTGGATCCACATGTATACACACTGCCCCTCCACCCTGCTCCTGGTCAAACTGTGATGATATACTGAGGTAGAGTGTTATTGTTCTATTGCTCCTGTAACAAATTACCACAAACTTCATGATCTAAACAACAGATTTATTCTTCCGATGGTGATATTCCCAATTATTTGGTCACTTAGGTCAGAAAATATTAATTGCTCTCTACTTCTCTTTCTTCCTATAACCCTATTTCCAACATACTAACAAATATCATGCATTTCTTCAACATGTCACAAATCCATGCTCTTTTGTCCACATGACTGGCATTACCTTAATCTATAATCTTCTATCACAGAAGTTCTGTTTTATTTTATAACTAGAGGCCTGGTGCATGAAATTTGTGCACTCGGGTCGGGGGGGTCTCTCAGCCCAGTCTGCACCCTCTCACAGTCCTAAGCCTGCAGTTGGACTTCCCTCTCACAGTCAGGGACCCCTTGCTCCTAACCACCCATCTGCTTGCTTGCTGCTCCTTATTGCTCAGCTTGCTGCTCCTTAGCACTGCCACAGAGGCAGGAGAGGCTCCCACCACCGTTGCTGCACTTGCCAGCCATGAGCCCAGCTTCTGGCTGAGCAGCTCCTGCATTGAGTGTCTGGCCCCTGGCGGTCAGTGTGCATCATAGCGACTGGCTATTCTGGTTGTTCTGCCGTAACTATCGCTTAGGCTTTTATTATATAGATTTTTATCTATATTTCCTATGTCCAGGTTTACAACTTCCTACCTATAAATTGCACTTTACAGTCAAATAGATTAAGACACACATCTAAGCAGCATTATTTACAATATGGAAGCAGCCCGATTGCCCATAGCAGATGAGTGAATAAAAACCAAAAACTGTGCTACATTTGCACAATGGAATAATTTACATTGCGAAAAAGAAGGAACTTTTATCCTTTGCAACAGCCTGGGTAAACCTGGAAAGTATTATGCAAGTGAAATAAGCCTGTCAGAGAAGACAAATATTAAATGATCTCACATATATGTGCAATCTAATGAACAAAATAAACTACAAACAAAATGGAACCAGAAGCATGGAAAAGAGGCCAGCGCCCAAGAGCCGGGCTTGGAGAGGAAGGGATTAGTTAAGGAACACAGACACATGCCGCATGGACGCGTAGGATAGTTTGATGAAGACCAAGTGAGGGGCAGGAGGGAGTAGGTGGAGGTGGGAAAAGAGGGACACCTGCAATTATGTCAACATTAACATTTTTTAATAAAAAAGACACACATCTAATGGCATTACTCCAACAAAAATATTTTATCTGACCACCCATCCATTTCTTCAGTCACTAAAAACAAATAACAAAAATCAATAAGCAAAAATCTGTAGCTTATTGGTGCCATTCACTGTTTGGAATCTAGGGATTTTTTAACAAATAAAAAAGTGCCTGTCCTGCCCTCAGGATGCCCACCTTTTAGTATCTTTTCATTGTGAATGGTCCAAGTCAAGTTTCTTAGCATGAAAGAGCTTTTCCAATATTTGCTCCCTTTTCCCTCCTGAGGATGATCTTTTACTCATTGCAATGCTGATTTGTTTGTACCTCCAGAACACACACTGTCATTTTGCTCTTTTGTTTCAGAATGAATTCTTCCCTTAATTTAAAATGCCCTCAACCTATTCTTGCCTGTACAATGACTACTCTTTCTCTGTAATGCTTACTTATTTTATAAAGCTTTTTAAAAAACCCATGTCTCTAATACAGACTTCCTCTATACAACCTTTCTTAGACATATTTCATATTGTATTTGGCAAAGTATGATTAGTTTCTTTCTTAGTAGATCATCAGAAATTAGCTTTTTAGGAGAAATCTTGTTTTTATACTTGAATTCACAGCCCTTACTAAAGTACATAGAATACTGCATACAGTTAAAAGGTATAGATAAACTTATGGATAAATTAAGATATTGTTCTAACTTCTTAATCCATTCCATTTAATTATGCTTAGTTTATCAAATACTTATAGAGAGCTTCTGATATGTTCAGCAGTGTATTAGTTATTCATTTTATCAGAGGCAGATGGCAGTAAAAATAGTCCTTTCTTTCTCATACCGTCTACTATGTCCATAGACTAACTTGAGTTTTATAATTTAGGATTTCATATAATTTTAAACTTCTTGGAGATATTATATTCTATGAGAAAGTTACTATTTTTTTCTTTCCACCATTTCTGGCGTGGTTTTTCAGTCTTTTTTTGTTTTTAATACCCAGAAACTACACACATAGAAGAGGATGCCAGTCAAGTTTTCTCTATACCAGGGACAGACATGAGCTTCTTCGGCCTCTCTGAAATCCCCAGAACAAGGGAGACTGGTGTTTGTGCTCTTGTTTGCATCCTGATTCATCCTCCACAGACAGGTATACCCACTCTGGCATCTGATGGCACCACACTCTGTATTCCCTTCCAGTATTATCAGGCAAGTAACATTCCTTTGTCTCAAGGGATGACCTAGATTTCCTCCAGGGCTGTATTGGGTGTGCCTGCCAAAGGGTGACTGCTATTTGGAGACAATATTATTGCTTGAGAGGTAAAGCTCTATTTTTTTAATCTCCAAATTTATTCTACATTTTGTGACAGCCATATTAGGTTCGAGCCCCAATGACAGAACTACTACTCTTGGGAATAGTGCAGTGTCTAGCAGATTTTAAATGTCAATGGAAAGTTCATCGGAATACACTCAACCAGTGAATTTGGATGAAATTTGTCAAATATATGCTTTTTCATAGACTTCATTCAAAACTGGGTTGAAATGTAGAATGTGGAAAGAGATAGAGAAGACCAGAGGGCAAATAATTCTGAAAGCATATTTACTTAAGCACTTGGTAGTGTGAGTTCATGGCTCTGTGCACCCTAAGGACCCCACAGCTATGCATTAATAACAGATTGTGAAGTGCTGAATTTCAGGGAAAATCATTATGAGTACATCAATTTTACAAGTAGAAATTTTAAGGAAAGATGAGACTAGAAATACATATAAATAAATGTTATATATAGTATAATCTACAATAATAAAAGCATAATATGCTAATTAGACTGGATGTCCTAATCAGCCACAACCAGTGAGGGCCGAGTCAGAGGGGGCAGAGATCCCTGGTTGCAGCAGCAGTGGGAGGGTGCCATGGCAGAGGCCCCCAGCTGTGGTGGCAGTGGGCGGGGCCAAGGGCCAAGGCCTTTGCATGAATTGCATGCATCAGGCCTCTAATTAATATATAATCTACACTAATAAAAGAGAAACATGCAAATTAACCATCACTTCATCACTCCGCCACTACACTAAACCCACCAGCCAATCAGGAGCACATATGTAAATTAACCCAACTAAAATGGCTCAGCCACTAAGCTGGAGTGAGCAGGAGGCTTGGGTTGTCTCTCCCCGCCGCCGGCCCGTTCCGACAATGGAAGAAGCCAAGCTTCCTGCCTGCCATGGCCGACCCTGGGCTCCACTCAAGGCTAAAAAGTTTCAATTATAGAAGATAAATAAATCCGAGATACCTGCTTCCAGGCTGCCCTGGCCTCCGCTCAAGGAGGCCTGAAAAAAAAGAAGAAAAAAAAAATGGAGAGGCTGGAAACTTGGGTCACCAGGGGGCATGGCTAACCTAAAAACGGGCATCAGCCCCTCATCCTGGCTGGCCAGGCACCCCAGTGGGACCCCACCCTGATCTGGGACACACTTCAGGGCAAACCAGCTGGCCCCCACCCATGCACCAGGCCTCTATCCTATATAATAAAAGGATAATGTGCAAATTGACCCTAGTAGCAGAACCACTGGGAATGACTGGTCACTATGACACACACTGACCACCAGGGGACAGATGCTCAATGCAGGAGCTGCCCCCTGTTGGTCAGTGCACTCCCACAGGGAGAGCTCTGCTCAGCCACAAGCCAGGCTGATGGCTGCCAGCTGTCAGGACAGCAGTGGTGGCAGAAGCCTCTCCTACTTCCTCAGCTGTGCTAAGGATGTCCAACTGCAGCTTAGGCCTCCTCCCCACTGGCAAGTGGACATCCCCCGAGGGCTCCCAGACTTCCAAAAGGTTGTCTTACTGACAGTTTAGGCCTGTTCCCCCAGGGACCAGGCCTAAGCCAGCAGGTGAACATCCTCTGAGGGGTTCCAGACTGTGAGAGGGCCCCTCAAATACACAAATTTTTGTGCTCTGGGCCTCTAGTTATATATATAAAGACAGATGCAAAACCCAGCAAAAACCTAGTGTCTAGTGGCTTCAGAAAGTTTAGTAAATAGAATTATTCAATAAGTCATTTGGCTTCTGAAATAAATTTCACACATTAACATTAAATTTAATAGATCTTTGTTTATCCTCTATTAATGTATCAAAACCCTAGTACCCTCAAAATGACGTGAAGAGAAAAAAGACATAGTATATGTTTAAAACAGTGTCATGAACAAAAGAGAAATATAGGGAATACTGACAGTGGCTTTGACTTGTATTTAGGTATTAAAATTCATTTTAAGTAGGTATAAGATTAGATTGAACAACCAGAAAGAATGTTTTGTCCAATACTGTATAATTATCAATTCATATATTGTGAGAATTTGAATTTATTTACCTTTTTGAGAAGCTATAAAAAATTAGTGGTTCTTTTTCCTGGTTACCCGTAGAGTGAATATTCCTAGCCCACCTCCTGGAATTAAGTATACCTGTGTTGGATGAAGAGTTGGTAAGCTTCATTTAATAATAGGTGGGTAAACAACACGTATTTAATAATTTAACACTTTAATAAGCTTCCTTGGAGACTGGGAGCTTGGAGTTTCAAAAACTGATAGGTAGAAAAAAGGACTATAAATCTGAAATTGAGATAAACTGCTCTACATTTTAAAAAAGGGTAGATTTTAATGGATAAAAATTTGACAGAAAGTGAGGAGAAAATCCTTCTATTAGGAACCATTGATATATTAATATATAGAAAGAATCTTGACTTTGAGTGTGTGTGGGGGGGAGGGCGGCTTGTGTGTGTATAGCCATGTGTGTGTGCATAGAAATTAAATTGTATGAGTTGCTCTGCTCAACACAAATTGCCTAAGTTTTCCCTATAGTATATTTTAGTAAAAACCATGTTCTCACTAACTGGATTGTGCAGAAATTTCTGGATAATCATTAAATTCTTCTTGAAAAACTCAAAATTTCTGAGGATTTTAAGTATTCCCCTCAAAAGGCAGTTATGTTTTGTTTGATTCTAGGACCTATATAATCTTCATTGACTAAACTAGAATTATATGTGTGGCTCTTAAGATTGCAGAATCAGCTGGTTTGGCTCAGTGGACAGAGTAACGACCTGTGGACTGAAGGGTCCTTGATTCCATTCAAGTGAAGAGCACATGCCCAGGTTGAGGGCTCGATCCCCAGTATGGGGCATTCAGGAGGCTGCTGATCAATGATTCTCTTTCTCACTCTATTTTCCTCTCTGAATTCAATAAAAATATTTTTTTAAAAAAGATTGCAGAACCAATGTTTGAAACTATATACTGTATTTTTAAAAGAATAAAAGAAATGTGTCATATATTAGAGAGACTAAGGTATGGTGAGAACCTGCCACATTGTGAGAGAGGTGGCAGGCCTCAGAGCAAGAAGGCAATGGCATCTGATATTTTTTCAGGTGTCGCCATTTGGAGTATCTAAGTTATCAAATTCACAAATGCGTCTGTCACTGTGGGCGGCAGTGCTTGAATGTTTTCAGTAATGAGGACAGTGCAGGGATGTGTATGTCAAGTTTCTTACCAGACATCAGCATCAAGGAGAAAGGACTTACACATATATGTTAAGTCCCGAGAGGCCTCTTACAGGGTGCGGGTGCACAAGCCTCTTTGACATTGATGCATAACAGTTTTTCTGAAGAAACCTAACTTCTTCCATGAGCAGAAAGGGAGCGCTCAGACTCTTAGTACTAGAGGAGCTATTTTGGAAGTTCAAATGTAGAAGGCAGCCTTGGCTGTTCTGGCAGCAAAACTGAGCAGAAAAGTTTTGACCTCATGTATCATTTAACACTAGAGGCCCGGTTTTATGGAATGTACACTGGTGGGGTCCCTCGGCCTGGCCTGCAGGGATTGGTCCGAAGCCGCTCTTTGACATCCCCCCAAGGGTCCCAGATTGCAAGAGGGTGGTTCTCAGGTGACGCACCCTGAAATCACGCTCCCTCCTCTCTGGTTCTGGGTGTGTCACCCGAGAACCACAGCTGCCAAGTCACGGCAGGTCAGCAGCTCTTTCATCGAGCATCTGCCCCCTGGTGGTCAGTGCACGTCATAGCTACCGGTAGGAGCATCTATCCCCTGGTGGTCAGTGCACATCATACCTATCAGTCACACGGTAGTTTAAGTTTATATATATATAGACTAGTGGTTCGACGCACGGAATTCATGCAAGAGTAAGCCTTCCTTCCCCCAGCTGCCAGCACAGGCTTCCCTCTGGCACCCAGGACCTGGGCTTCCCTTACAGCCCTGGCTTCATCTGGAAGGTCATCCAGAAGGACATCCAGTCTAATTAGCATATTATGCTTTTATTATTATAGATTAGAAAGCTGCTGAGGTTGTCTTCCTGACAACTAAGAGCCCATCAACTCTGAGCAGGCAGCCTCTCCACTACTGATTAGGAGGATAGTAAGCTTGGGGTCATTCAAAGTCAAAGACCATTAACTCACTTAGAGTATGAATAACTTTGCCCCAAATAATATCTGAAAACTACACATACTACTCAGCCCAATAATGGCCTCAGAAATACCTGAGAGATTCCAAAACAAAATATATCAGAGCAGCACTCTTTGAGCACATCGAGTTTGTTTTTTCAATACTGAGATGAGGATCTTATCATCCATTTCACTGTTGAGGAGGACTTTACCTGATAACCCAGTGAGGCTGTGTTTTGAGTTATCCTGGCTTCATACATTGAGGTGGGGGATGTCAATAGTGTATCTCTTTTAGAGGTCAGGGACATAGCATGAGCTCTATTTCGTATTTGAAGGAGCTGTGGAAGAAGAACAAGGCTATGAATTCCTCCAGCTCACCCAGGCACCTGTGCAGTCTAATATGCCTGACCTTAGCCATCAAGAGTTATTTATCCTTTATGTTCCAAGAGGAATCGCAAAGCCATTGCAGACACAGCAGGGCTCCCAGTTGGCCAGGATGGGGTGAAGAAGGTGGCCCAGAAGGGAGCGCAATACATTTACTCAGTAGTTAAATAAGTGAAGTGAGCTAAGCAATGAGGCCTCCGAAGGAGAAAATCAATGATGACATGTCTCAATTCATAAAATAAGGAGCAAGAGAAGATGTGTAAAAAGTAGAAAGTCTGGACAGGGGCCTAAGTAATTGTTTTAAATCTCATTAGCATCATCCCAGAATCGATTAGATTTCACAAGAGCTAAAAGAATTTGTTCATTGAAAGTTGGAACAATATGGTTAACATTTCTATTTTTCTTATTGGCATATGGGAGTACCTCCCTCTCTAGTAGTGAACACCGTGGTGCGTGCCCAGAACTCTCCTTTAGGACAAAACTACTCCTCACTCCACCCCCAGAAACTGACAATGTTAATAGCTGACAGATGATAACTGTTAGCCACGAAAGCTCCCTCATCCAAAGGCAACCGCTGTCATGGGGAAGCCATTTCCAGTGACTGGTCTGTGTGGGGCATGATGGCTCAGCTCCTTTACACCAATTTAGGAAGGACTATTCCTGGTCCAGAGATTTTTTTAAAAAAAAAATAGACTGAGCCTTTGTTGTGACTGCATCTGAGTTTACCGTCTACCGTTCTCTACTCTTGCTTCTTTCACTCTCCCACAAATGTTGATCCAAACTACTCTCCAGTAAACTTCCTCACAAACACATTCTTCTCCAAATCTTCTTCCTGGGAACTTGAACTGTAGGATGTACATTAGCAAGAAGCTGGGCCTGAGGGCCTGTGTGTCTGCTGGTGAGTATACTTTACAGACTTGAAGCAAGACCTAAATCACTCTGAAGGTACAGGAAAGGGACATTTCATGCTGTGTGGAAATTATTTAAGAAGGCTATTATTTAACAAGAAAGGCTTAAATGAAATGTCTAATTTAAACATTGAAGGGAACCTCTATTTCAACTCTCCTAAGTTATTTTCGCTGAAAACACTATTACTAATTAGATCCCTTCTTAACAGAATCTAGTATTTAGTAGAAACCTATAGATCTGAGACATGCTTTAAGGTTAGTACACATGCAAATGAGAAGCTCTCTGTGGGGGCACAGCCAAATCCTGGTGGCACAGAGATTTCTTTCTGCTCAGAATCTGTCTGCAGTGTTTATATAAAGGGTGGGTTCTGGTGGCATTCATAAGTGAAGGAATATTTATGTGTGCTTCATTTGGCTGGAAATTACTCTATTTGGATATGAACTGAAAATTAATTAGCCCAATCTGCTTTTCTCATTCCTAACTTGACCACTGAACAAAATCATAAAAATGTTATTTCTCTGGAAATATCATAGAACAGAGAGCACAGAGCATGTAGTACTTTTGAAGGAATCAGAAGCACTTCTTTCTAACTATGTCACCCCTGTTTGTTGACTGTCAGCTTTGCAATAGACTTTTATAATTTATTTTGTACCGCTTGTACTGAAGTCTGCAAACTACATTTTCAGGACACTCTCGTCATCCTTCAAGTTTCCCCCCCACAATGGATACCTGACAGGATTTTGGAAGCACAGAAGGAACGACTTATTTTCTGTTTGACAATAACTTCCTTCATCAGTGGCCTTTCAGTGCTTTCTAACACCTATGTAATCAATACCCTGAGTGGAACCCTTCTCTGCTTGAAATATCTAGAATGGTTTCTATTTTTTTTTACTAGATACTAAATATTCAGATAGTATAAAAGCAATTATTTATGAGGTTCTCTCTGTCTTTCTAGAAGACATTTTGGTCTATGATGGACATCAGCTTTTTATGACATTATTGAAGTTTCCAATTTATTGACCTCAAAGAAGTCACTTAACTTCTCCTGAGTCCTTGTTTTCTTAGGTGGAAAATGCAGGACTAACACTTCATGATTTCAAGGTGATTTTTAACTTTAAATTGCAGGAATCCAAAGAAAGTGAAAGTATTGGATTATCATTAATCCTTAAATTTTTCCATGTTTTAAGATCAGGCTCAAGAAGAAATGGTGGGAATGTGAATGGTGACAGCATAATTTTTTTTTTTTGAGGTGGATGTTTGGTATTTTTAACACATGTGTCAGCAAACAATATATCATATCATGAGCAGTGGGAAGTTCAGAAATGCACTATACTTTAAGGCTAACATCAAGTATATTACAAATTTAATCATAAGGGATTGCTATTTGTTTGTCACATAAAATAAATGTAGGTTATATGCTTTTCCCTGAAAATAGAAAGCTAACAGAATGTAGTATTGACAGTATATTCTAAGACATTTTGAAGAGGCAGCTCATTTTATAATAAATAGAAAATAAATAATTTGCCATAGTCAGTAATTGATGTAACTGATAATCAAGACATGCATATATGTCTTTTCATAGCAATCGCCTGCTATGTAAATGATATGAACCTGGATATTAATATCTCAAAAACTTACATCGCTGTCATTTAAAGACAGAACAAAATGTGGCTTAAATGTGCAGTTTGTTTGGCATAGGTGTGTTTTAGAGCCACAGAGCTGCTGGGATCACGCTCAAGTCATACATTTAGTGAGAAATATTACATAGCTGCACAAGTACAATGCTTCGCCCTCATCAGCTCATCTTTTGTCCAAACTGTAATCATGCAAAATTACTGGTAGTGAGAGCTTTTGTCATTGGCTTCACAAAGTCATTTATAATGCTGGAAAGGCCTTTGCCATTTTCCTAATTGATGTTCCAAGTCAGGATTGCATTTGGATCCATCATCGTCACTTGGTTGTCAAGGAGTCCAATGTAAGCTGTGCATTTTAAGTGTCATTGCTCTGTATACTGTTTCTTCCATTTCAGCAAAGTGGCAGGCACGTGTTTGGATGCATCACATGTCATGACAATGGTTTCAGACCTTCAAATTTGTGTTCAGAATGTGAATGGATTATCTTAGGACTATCAAAACATTCTTATATAGAAAAAGTGATGTCATTTTGAAATAAATTGATCTTCTGCTTATTTTGGAAGCTGGCCATTAATCCATGCTAATTCTTTTTAAACCATATGCTATGAATTTTGAAATTAAGACTGTAAAATATAACATTTATAATAGCTGTTTCTTCAATAGGCACTAATGAACAACCTGTACTAAATACAAATAAAATGAGGTTATTCTAAGATAATGTGTACTGTTCAATTGTCACATATAATGTTTTCTCAAATGATACAAATTGTATTAGAATATAAGCATATGCAAAAAACATGCTAAGCATGGAATTATACTTAAGCATTAATTATAGATTCTAAAAACTGATTTTCTGTAAACTACAATGAAGCATTCTGTTATCTCATATACCTTATAGGCAAAGTAAAGAAATATATTTATACTAGTGGCCTAGTATAAGAAATTTGTGCACATTAAAAGAGGATTAATTAGAGGAAATATTTTAATATTGCTATTTGCCCTTTCTCTATAAGTGTCAGAGATGAAAGAAAATTAGTAAAATGTATATGAAAATCTTCCTCTTGTCAGAGTCTGGGGCACATCACAGGACCCAGAGTTAAGTCCCCGCCCACTCATGTATGCCCAAAATCGCATGTGACCAAGACCCAGCCGGCCTCACCCCCATTTGGCTAGATCCAGACCTGGCTGGTCCCACCCTTGTTAAGTCCTACCGGGTAGGGTTGCTACCTGAGATCCCCTGGCCCAGTGTCAGGTGGGGGGTCTAGCCTGAGGTCCCACGTCAAGCCTTGCTGGGAAGAGGGTGTGGCCTGAGGTCCCTTAGTCCAGGCCAAGGTGGGGGATGCACTTTGGGGTCCCTGTCAAGCCCCATTGGGTGGGGGACATGACTTGACATCCCCCATCAAGCTCTGCTGGGCGAGCAGCGTGATCTGAGATTCCCTGTCAAGCCCTACCAGGCAGAGGGGTGCAGCCTTACATCCCCTGGCCCAGAACTGGGAGGGGGGCACAGCCTCAGGTCCCCCATCAAGCCTCACTAGGAGGGGGACAGAGCCTCAGCTCCCCCATCAAGCCCCTCTGGGCAGGGGGGCATAGCCTGAATTCCTCCGGCCCAGCACCAGGTTGGGGGGCACACCTTGAGGTCCCCCGTCAATCCCAGCCAGGCAGAGATCATGGCCTATGATCCCCTGTCAAGCCCTGCCAGGCAGGGGTTGCAGCCTGAGGTTCCCTGGCCCAGTGCTGGGGCGGGGGGTATGGCCTGAGGTCCCCTGTCGAGTCCCGAGGGGGCGGAATAGGGGAGTGCAGCCTCAGGTCCCTGCTGATTGCTCATTAAGGCTCGTTATGGGAACTCGGTCTTTGGCATGGGTGCAGCCATCTTGTGTTACAGAATCCCCATCTCTGCTGTGGGTGCAGCCATCTTGTGTTATGTAATACCCCTTCCCACTCCCTGCTGTGGGCATTGCCATCTTTGTGGCAGAGTGATGGTCAATTTGCATATTCCCACTTTATTATACAGGATTTCAGTGTATTAGTTAACTATTATTACCTAACAAATTACTCCAAAACTTAGTGGCTCAAATCCTTGTGGATCAGGGTGTCAGGTATAGCTCACTTGGATCCTTTACTCTAGAGTACTTCACAGGTTACAGTCAAAGTATTCCTGGACTTTGGCCATCTTACATTTAAACTAGAGAGAGTCCACCTTCACACAGTATTGGCAAGATACAGTTCCTCATGGTTGTTGGACTGAGATCCTCAGTTCCCTGCAATCTCTGGAACAAGATCACCCTCAGGTCCTTTCCATGTAAAGGTTTACAAATGGCAGCTTACCGAGTCAGAGCATTCAAGTCAAGAAGGCAATAGAGAGATTCAGCAAACAAGCCACAATCTTTTGTAATCTAGTTATAGAGATAACAACTCAGTATTGCTATGTCCTATTGGTTAGAAGCAGTTTCCCAGGGGGAGGGATGCCACAAGGCCATGACTGCAAAAGTTGGAGATTAGTAGAGGCATTTTAGAGATTGCCTACCACCATATAAAATCTGTAATTTTGAACAACATCCTCTTCTCCCTTCTGAAAGTAAATCTTAAAAATATGCTTTCCAATCTTTGAGCTTCCTGAGGTAATATTTCTTTACCTACTCCCTTCTATCAGAATTAAACCCAGAAGGGTAGTGCAAAAATTATACCTCCTCCATTAGAAATGGAAACCTATTTAAAAGAAAACTATTATCACATTCAAAATAAAATAAGCCCCAGAAGAAGTAGCCAGACTTGTTATATAAGTAATGAATAATATATATTTTACTGCACATATTTTGAATTATTTTTCTTGTTCAATATAGTTGATAAGAAAAAAAAATTGAATCCTAATCTCCAATAGCCATGATTCAATTTCTGATAATAAAATTATGTACTTAAATAAGGATGTATACTTTTCAAGTCAAAAGAATATCAATTACTACAGTTCACTAGAAAACAGATTGTCTATTTCAATCTCTTTTTAGTTTTATATAAACAATCAGAAATGAATCCACTATACTGAGTTATCAGCAATGAATAAAACATTGATGACTATATGTGCAAAATATATTTAGAAAACATATATGAAATATTAAGCTTCCCAATGTGAAAAATAGCTGATAAAACCTGCTTACTGTTGATAAAAGAAACATAAGGCCTAAAAATATTAGGTAATAGGTAATGCATCATTTGCTGTTTTTTCTTAGCATTTATTAAAGCAATAATTATGTAAAGAAATTTCATAACCTGTTATCTATATATTTCCTCTGGGGCCACAATCTATATTCAGGTCTTGACATTCCAAGGACAAGAAGAGCTTACACAGAAAGAAGGGAGTGAAATAGCATGAAAGAAAAGGCAAGGGAGTG
Source organism: Murina feae (assembly GCA_004026665.1). Classification (NCBI taxonomy): domain Eukaryota; kingdom Metazoa; phylum Chordata; class Mammalia; order Chiroptera; family Vespertilionidae; genus Murina; species Murina feae. Next base: position 30,635 of record PVJC01001328.1, read on the forward strand.
GGAGAGGGTGGTCTCTGTGCACACGATCCTCCCCTAACTTGGCTCTGCTCTTAGCCAGATGTGTTCTGGAAGTCTGCAGATCGGCAGACTCATTTGTCAAGTGATTGTTCTCAATAGAAGCTAAAACATATGCTCTGTTCACGTGTAAAGGTATGCTGTTTCCTACTACAAAATTTATTTCTGTAACATTAGAAATATATAGAATGTCTGTGTGTTTATTTACACTGTAAATATTATTTTTTGCCTAAAAACTAAACAAAGGATTTTGCTGTTTGACTTTCAGTCTCTATTTATTTGCTTTGAGGCTTTCCCTTTGAAGATTTAACATCAACTTTTTCCCCCTGCATCTTATAACATGGAATTCATATATTCTTTTCTCCCCAATTTTTATTGTCAGTATGAGGTTTCTGTAAAAGGGGGCTTCTTAGTCATCCTAGTCTGCTGTCCCTTCCACTTTATCTTTGAGGAGAAAGACTGCTCCTTACCTGTCAAGTTCAAGGACATAGATTAGCATTCGGAACCTATAAATGATAGTTAATATTTGACCATCCTATTTCCAAGGGCCTAGAGGCATAAACAAGGTCAAGGGCTATTGATACTTCATGTAAAAACAATGACTAGTGTTTTCATCACATATTCCCTGCTCTGCTCATTCTCTGTCCCATGCAGCCATGACAGTCAGGTGCCCAGCTAGACTGCATTACTGCTCAGGAATGGCCTTGGCAAGAATGTTAGAGCAGGAGTCTCTGGACCTGGATGGGCTCTTCCTGGTCTCCTGGCTCCTTTGTGTTATTGCTTGACTTTTCTCCATAGATTTGCATGTGTTTTCTTCCTAGTAGAGCCGTAGGACCCATGTTTATTTAAGTTTGTGAGTCTAGGGAAATAGCTAACATTAATAAAATCATTCAGCCTACTTTTGATCTAGGCCATAACTTATTTCTAACAGAGAAGAAAGAGTTCTCCACGTGGTCCCATCAATCTCCCCACATGGCCATGCAGTGTTTGTTGGCTTGGCACACAGTTTTTCATGGGGCTAGCTTTGTCATAAACAGGATGGAGGCTCGTGAGCTCTCTTTCCTCCCTGTCTCTCTTTCTCTGTCACTTTTATAAATGTACTAGAGGCCTGGTGCATGAAGTTCGTGCACAGGGGAGGGGAGGGTCCCTCAGTCCAGCCTGCCCCCTCTCATAATCTGGAACTCCTCAGTGGATGTCCTACTGATGGCCACAATCTGGCAGATGCCGTGTGTGTGTGTGTGTGTGTGTGTGTGTGTGTCCACTGGGGGCTTGCTCCCAGCCACACCATGGAGGCTTGGAGCAGGCATCCCTCTGTGTTGATCTTTCAGGCTCTTGGCCTCACCTGCATGTTGTTCTCTCCCTTGAGCTGTGGCCAGGGCTGGGTGCTGCCTGCCGGCCATGCTTGCCTGCTCACCGATCGTCCCAGCGACCCAGGAGCAGGCCCCGTTGCGGGCTGCCTGTGGGCCGCCCGCTCATTCTCTCCTGCTCATGATTGCTTTGGGGGCTGGAAGCAGGTTCCCAAAAACGGGGCAGCCTACAGGGCTCTCCTGCTCCCAAATGCATGGCAGCCTGCAGGGCTCTCCTGATCCAGATCACTGTGGTGGCCAGGAGCAGGCCCCCGAATGCGGGCTGCTTACCAGCCACCTGTGTGTTCACTCTCCTGCTCTCGATCGCCATGGTGATTGAAAGCAGGCCCTCAAACGTGCAGCAGCCCATGGGGCTCTCCTGTTCCTGATGGCCATGGCGGCCAGCAGGCCCTGCCATAGGCTGCCTGCTAGCGATGCTTGCCTGCTCCAGGGCAGTGTGACCTGCTCATGGGTTGCTGAGGTAATGCCTGCTCGGCTCACATTGCCAGGGTGACGCCGCCAGCATCCTGCCCCACTGCTATGGGTGCTGCCAGCTTTGTCACTGAGTGATGGTTAATTTGCATATTACTCTTTTATTAGCTAGGATAGTACATATTATGTAAATACTAGAGGCCTAGTGCATGAAATTTGTGCATGGGGTGGTGAGGGCGGTTCCTCAGCCAGGCCTGCATCCTCTCCAACCTGGAACCCCCTGGGGGATGTCCAACTGCCTGTTTAGGCCTGATCCCTGTAGGCTCCTAACCACTTGCCTGCCTGTCTGCCTAATCACCCTTAACTGCTCCCCTGCCTGCCTGATTGCCCCTAACTACCTCTGCCTTGTCCCTTGCACCCAAAACCAGGCTTCCCTTCTTCAGCCAGCCACAGGCACCTGGGACTGCTGGTGGCTTCTCCCAGGTCCGGCTTTATCAGGAAGGATGCCCAGTCTAATTAGCATATTATCCTTTTATTAGAATAGATATATTTTACCAACAAAAGTTAATGCGGGGGGGGGGGGGAAGGTCAAGGGAAAAAAATGGAGACTTATCTAATACTCTGTAATACTTTTAACAATAAAACAAAATTTTTAAAAAAGTTAATAGGAAATTTTGATATTTGTTAATAGGTACCCACATTTGGCATATATAAAAATTCACAGATTTTGATTAACTTAAAACCCATGGGAATCATGGCTGAAACAATAGCTTCAACCTATTTAATGTGAATAATTCTAAATTAGAAAACTGAAGCAGGCTTCCAGACTATATAAAGGTTTTTCTTTTTCTATAAGAAAATTATAGCAAGTGACAATTCTAAACTGTCTCTAAAACAGGAACCCAAAGACAGACTGCTGTGATATTTCTCTAAGAAAGCTGACTACTATTATATCCACCAAACTCACATGCCAGCTGAGAAAATTTATGTTAGTACAAAAAAGTATTGCCTAGTGGAATTAATGCTTAGCAAGCATCCATAGCAAAAACCTCTTTCCGTTTTCTTTTAAAACATCTTAACTAAATGAGAAGGCACAATACAGTAATGCAGAGGAAACTTCAGAATTAAATTTAAGGTTATTACTCAGGACAGCTTTTGAAGATGTTGTTTAGTACAGGCTTAACCAATTGCTTTTTACTGAAAGCCCTTTGATACAATTGAATGACTTTCCCTCTCCAAAGCAACCATCAACTGCACAAATCAATACTGACAATACCACCTGGGTTACAGAGGATAATTTTCCAATTGTAGAACCATACATATTAGACACCACACAGAAAATGTACACCAAGAGCCAACCATATGTCAAGAAAATCTGTCCCTGATAGAAGGATTGAACTAAGAAAACAAATAAACCTCACCTCCACATTACTTTCTAAAGGGACTTCCAAGAACAAAACAAATGGCAAGGAAAATTAAAAAGAACTTGAAGGACAAAAACAAACTTTACATCTCTACCAAGCAATAGAAAATCAATAAACCTTTAGCAATGGATGTGGTTGTGACTGTTGCTTGATTTTGTGTTAATACACCTAATGATCAGGTCACTCAGCTTCCAGAAAGTGCAATGTACTGGGGAAAAAGTATGATAATGAGGTTCATCATATTGAAAATGCAGCTACATAACCAAAAGAGTTGTTGACAAACCCAAAATATCTGGGATGACTCTATCAACAAACTTCTATCAGCAAATAGTGCAATCTTGGATTGTACCTATCTTTTACCTGGGGATTCTTATTTCTTACTGGATGACCGCTAGAATTTCTTTGTCTTATAAAATCTGTGAGTGTATAACATATTTATGTTCCTACAGAAGAAAGTATCTATGCCAGACACTCTTCCAGGTTGAGAAGCATAAAGCTTATTAAGATAGACACTACTTTTCCAGGAGCTCAAAGTCAAGTAGAGAAAATGCTTATCTAGTTTCTATTGTCACTATGGAATGTATTTCAAACACCAATTCTAAGATAAACTGTAGCTGTTAGTACTTCTATCTGAAGTGTGCTCTGAGGAGACTTGGATAACCAGGGGATCAGGAAGAAGGGGGGGAAAGCCTGCAATTCAGAATTTTACATTTTATATTTTCTCAAGTTTTTAAATAAACAGCACATAAATTGCTAAATAAATAAGTACCAACTAATTAAAGCAAATCTATTTTTAAAACTTGGTCTTGTATTTTTATAACTTAACAGACGGTACACTATTATTTACTAGTATAAGAAGCGTTCAAGTATTTGAATTCTTGCTAATAATGGTTATGTCTTGCTGACCATAACACTGATTGCAAAACATAAAGTTGATTTTTTTAAGTGGGGAAATTAATTATTATATTTTCGGTGACTGAAAGAAAATAATTATGTGAGAAAATAAGATCTGGTTAGTTTTATTTTTTAATATATAGTAAATAGGTTAAGAAAAATGCAGACTAGATTAAAAAATCAACATTCAATTCATTCTACAGAAGCATCAGGTAAGACTCCCGGGATCCCAAGGAATAGAAATTAGGGTGCTTTTACACTAGTGACCTAATGACTTTGCTTTTGTGTTCATGTGTGTAACATTAGATAGGTAGGAGTGATTTTTACATGTAGATATGGACATAATAAAACTCAAGAAAAATAATTAAAAATTAATGTGAGAGATCATAGGAAATGTATGAATTTTCATTGAAATTTATGTAAGCCAAATAATTTTTGTAAAACTACAACATGAATTCTCCAAAAGCATTCATCATCTCTATAAAAGGAAATTAAAATTAGAAACTAAATTTGGCCCAGCCAGTGTGGCTCAGTTAGTTGTTGAGCATTGACCCATGAACCAGGAGGTCATGGCTCGATTCCCAGTCAGGGCACATGCCCAGGTTTCGGACTCAATCCCCAGTGGGGTGCTGATCAATGATGCCCTTTCATCATTGATGTTTCTCTCTTTTCCTCTCCTTTCCTTTCTAAAATCAATAAAAATATATTTAATAAGAAAAATAAACTAAGTTTGGAGTCCATTACATTTTACTATTTTCTTTATTATTCAATTTTATTCATATTTATTTGTATTCTTCAATGTCTTATTTACTTTTGACATACAAAATGTAAGAATTCCAAACGTGTTTATGTTGCTGTAAAAAAGTCAAAATAAATAAATACAGGTTGAGCAAAAATAGGTTTACAGTTATTCATATAGAAAATACAATAATTAATCTCTATGAATAAAATGCTAATATGCAAAGTGTTCCCTTGGGAGTTCGACCAGATCAGTACAATCACTTGCTATGATGTGCATTGACCACCAGGGGGCAGCACGGATGAAGGAAGGCCCAGGCTGGCAGCCTGCAGCCAGGGAAGAAAAGCCCAGCCAGCAGCTGGAAGGAAGGCCCCAGCCAGCAGGTGGAAGGCCCCAATCGGCCCTGATTGCCAGCCAGGCCTAGGGACCCTACCTTGCATGAATTTCATGCACTGGCATCTAGTAAATAATAATACAAGAACAAACTCTGTTTTTTGTACTCACAACTGTAAGCCTAATTTTGCCTAAACCTGGATTCTCAAAGCTAATGTAAGCTATAATATATATACAATATTAAAAATATGACTTCTCTTCTTAAAATAACAGAGAAAAAGAGATTAAAACAAAATTATCTCACTATTTCAACCACTCATGTGTATGGGCCTGAAAATGATGTTTTCACTGAACTTTTCAGAACCATTACAAAGATTTAATTTGTGTTCTGAAAAATACTGCCATTCTGAAAGTTCATTCCAATGTTATTTACTGTATTAGAGCATTCAAAGTCAACCAAGCACTGAAATTCCATAATAATGGACTGACATTTCATTTAATCTTTTTAGCTAAAATAGTATATAGAGTTTATTTCTTTGAATTGATCATCCCAGGTGAGGTTAATCTTTACTTGATTCAACAACCCAGATAAAATAATGTGATATATCAGATCTTTTATTCATAAAAAATATTGGTTTATTCCTAGAGGAACATGAGGCCATGATACTCTTTCAAACAGAGAGTTCAGCATTGGATTAAGCATTACTAAAAATATATAACATGTTCAATTTCTTAGCAGAGAAAAGAGAGTTCTTATAAATTATTCTTAGTTCTTAGTAAAAAAAAAGATTCTTAAAAAGTATTTCACTTCATCATTAGGATCTCATTGTGATTATCTATAAAAGAAAGAATTCAATTAAGAAGATGATATTCATAATATATGACTAAAATTAATGTTCATATATTAATCATGAGATTTGAAATTAAATATATTTTTCATTCAGATGATTTTTACTTTGTCAAAGGAAAAAAAAAATAAAGATTCCAGGTCCAGTTTAACAAAAGGTAATAATCAAAAGGATTCTTCAGCTACCCAAGATCAAGTATCATATCTTTAACAAAAAAAGATATTCCAATTTGCCTTTTTAGCTTTGGCCTGTGGCAGACCAAATCTCCCACAAAGACAAATTTAAAAAAATAAATAAATTGAAGTGTGTGTGTGTGTGTGTGTGTGTGTGTGTGTGTCTGAGAAGCAATCTCAACTGAAATTATTATTGGAAACTAACAATTGGATTTTAGGGCTACAAAAGCTGCCAGGACTTGAGGAGGAAAGAACGTGAGATAATAGGAACCCAAAAGAAGTGAGTGTAACCTGTACAAGTTCTCCACTTGAAACACTGCCAATTTCTAAGTATAATCTAAGTGGAAAGCAGGAACTAAGTGGCTGAATAGCTAAGTGAACCTTGGCAGTCTCATTTTGCTACGCCAAGAGGCTCAAATCCCACCAACAAAAGAGGGCCCATATATCTCAGGATCTCAACAGAGCTCTATCTGTAAGGGAAAGTCAAAATTAAACCAAGTCTTATGAAGAATGAAATCTGATGTTGAATCTGTCCAATTCCTAACTGGATTAAGATACTCTCCTAATCTACTTGTCTTCCAGTTATCTTTTTAAAAGTATTAGTATTTTTAAAATATCCCTAGTGTTGGAAGAAATTATCACTCAGGGACTGTATATATATTTTTACTATACACCGTCCAGACTCAATTTTCTGCAGCAGAAAATGTCCCTGCACACAGTCCCTAGTGCCTTGACTTAGTGCTGAGGCCTGTGGAAGTATTAGGGCAGTACTTGTCAATGTCAGGTCTGAGGGAGGGGGCAGCCACCTTCAGACTACTCGTCTTCAGTCCTTCGGGAATCAGCAATGGCATAGCAGCAACAGACTGCCAGAAGGCCAGGGCTGGAAACAGGAGCCATGGCGACAGGCAAGTGGTAGCCAAGTGCAAGTCTATGGGCAGAAAACCACATTTTCTCAGAATTTACAGAATGCCTTGAAGGAATTTGGGGAGTATAGAATTAAAATGAAGCAAATATGGGTAAATTTAAACAGACATGTCTGTTTCTGAGTTTGAACCTCAGTTCTATCACTCACTAGCTGTTTAATCTTGAAAAATGTTCTGTGCTGGAGTCCAGTTTATTCATCTCTAACACATAAATGATAATAATAGCCATCTGGAAGGATTGTTAAGGGGATTAAATGAGCATATCTATTTCTATACCTACATCTCTATCTATATCTGTATCTATCTATCTCTGTACATGTATATATCTATATCTATATATCTTGGTAAATCATAAACACTATATTATTATTATTATTAATTATTATTATTATTGTTTTACCAACAAAAGGCTGTGTCCTGGGGAGTATGAGATATATTATCAATAAAAATATTATATATAATGGCAGATAGAGGACCCATAGTAGAAAAAGCTAAAAATAATAGAAAGTGAACAAAAAAGTTGACAAGGCTAGCAATTGCTATTTGTATTTAAATTCCAAGCAAATAATGAAAATGGGCAAGACAGTGTGCTGACTGACTGCTTATTTAAGACATACTTTACAGCTAGGCCAGGTAGGCAGTTTGGGAAGGTGATAAATGAATTAAACTGTGTCAGTTTCAAACTGTCACCGTTAGAATCTAATTCAAATTTAAACAGCAATTTAAACAGTATAAAAGATTGCCCTCATCGGTCCTCCATAATCTTAACCTTTGGAGCTTTCCACAGAATAGATAGTAAATTGAATTAATTATTAGCCTTTCACCTTGGGAACCTAGGTAGAATCTGGCAGCTCAGAAGACAGCTAATGAGATTGGTAGCTTCATTTCTGTCCCCAGTGTGCTCTAATCCTCAACACATATCCACCTGTCGTATTTTCCCACTGCCTCTTTTTAGTGAATAAGATCCCGAGGAGTCAGACTTGGCTGACATTTAAAATCCTCCCTGTAAAGTGGCATCATTGTTGATACCAGGAAGGTCAGTACAATGTCATGTGTAGGAGCTCACGGGAACAAAAAAGAAAAAATGATATTAAAGTGGTGTCCAATAATAGGATTGATCCTAATTGGTTCCCGTCATTGTGGAATACATTACTCTTTTGAACAACTTCCATAAAAGTGAGCACCCCATTACATATTCACTTACTGATTCACTCCTTCATTTATTCATATAGTCAATAAGCATATTCATAAGTGGTTACCACATGCGATATGTATATATGGGTCCTGGGAAACTACCATCATAGAACTTATTACCTGGTGAAACATAAAAACAAGTTAATGGGCAATTTAATGACTGCGTAATTAGAGGTGTTAAAAGAGAAGTATGCAGTTGCATAATCTGCGCTGGGAAGAGTCAAATGGTCATTTTGGAGGAAATTACGTCTAAGTTGAGCCATGAAGAATGAGCAGGTATTGAAAGGGAATGAGGGTCTAGATAGTAAATCCTGGAACATTAAGTTCTTCAGTAGAGCTACAAGATAAGAGTGAGGAGGAATATATACTCAGTACACTGCAAGACATTTAAAGAGATTATTTCCTGAAAGCAGGGGCAACATATAAAGTCTCTTCTACAAGAGAGTGACCTCCTCAGAATTGCATCTTAGATCATCCCAGCTGCACTTCTAAAGAAGGTATTAGTACTGAATGGGACCTGGGCCTGGCAAACCTGTAAGGTAACTCTTGCAGGAAACCAAGTTATTGATCATGAAGAACTAAATGAGGGCGATAATAACAGAAATAAAGTAAACCACATTGAAAAATGTTAGATACATACAGGACTGATGAATAGAGGAGGGGAAAAAGATGTGCAAGTAAAGTCAAAGGCCCAGCTTTCTTGTTGGATTCTACCAGAAGATGTGCTTGGTGTTGAAAACTTAGATCCATGTGTCTCGCACACTATTAGAAGCTAAATAATTCTCCAGGGGGCCTCATATTTCTGAATGTCTTCTCTTGCAGGAAGGCTTGTATGAAAAAGAAATTCAAGACGTAGAGAGCCTGCCACCTGGGCAGAGTGCAGATTTCTTAATAAAGATAGTCTTCCTCCAGGGCAAAGGTTGGGCAAGTTTGCTAATCACCACATTCAAAAGATGAGGGCTTTCTTAGCTTAGGGTTTGTCAGCTATTAAACCCCACTGCGTAGGCAGCCTCCAACTGGGCCCTCCCCTGGGTTGTTCCATGGGATTTGCAAGGCACAGGAACCGCTGTGAAGGTGCAGCTCCTGCTTTCTGCTGTGCAGTGAGTGAACACGCCCTTCGTCTCTGACCTCTGTCTCCTCTCTTCTGCGGACCTCCATGGAACTGCATGGGACTGACTTGTTATCATGGAAGTAAACCTTACGATTTCACTGTTCTTAAACACCACGCTCCTCCACAATTTCTTCATTATCTCCATCTTACAACTGTTTAAATTTGAGGATTTAGACATTTTGTGGGGATGTGATGATATTATGTTGAGGGTGGTTATTTGAAGTGGGAAGTTGTTATGTTAAAGGAGTCTTTAAATTTTTCAGTTTTATATCCCTACAAATACCTAAATCTTACGTTTTTGAATCTGTTTGTGTTTATACATGTAATTTTTAATAGACCAGTAACGAGTATATTACATGTATCAAAATTAGAAAAATCTAAAATTAACTTCTGCAGACCTTCATTTTTCACATTCTAAATGTGAGTAGTTTAAAAAGCATGCATAAAAAGTCGTATTTAAAATTAGAGAATGGAAATTAGCATCTTTGAAGAAAATTTTGTTGGTTCAAATAATGTTTCCTGCAACTATTGCTGGGTTGCAACCAACATTTTAATGAATAAAGAAATCCCGACCTTTAAATATTAAAGGCAATGGTATATTTTATAGCTGAAAGGAAATACTTTCAACAAATTTTTTATTACATTCCAGGGACTGGCTATATGACAACAAATAAAGGATCATCCTTGTTCTGAAAAAAATAAATAATGTAAATAGAAACATTTGTACAGAAATATTATGAGTGGTAAAAAGCATATTTATGTACATATTTGAAAACATTACTGCATTCTCTGTCATTTGCTCTTTATTATTTAATTTAAGTAGCACTATGGTTAAATATGGTTTACTTGATTTCGAATAAACAAAACATTCATCATGAATGTCTTGGATAAGTTATTTATATGAGGAGGCTAAGTTCTAGTGGGAAATGATTTTTTCATTAACATTGATCAGGGTACATGCCCTAGTAGAGGGCTCAATCCCCAGTAGGAGATCGCAGGAAGCAGCCAATCAATAATTCTCTCATCATTGGTGTTTCTCTCTCTCTCTCCCTCTCTCTTCCTCTCTGAAATCAATGAAAAATAAAGAAATTTGATAAATTTAGACATTTTGTCTTCTTTTCTTCCAAGCCTTCTAATAGTTTTTCCCAAGAAAGGGCAAAGAATTATATACTCATGCTCAATTAATGGTAGTTAATAGTAGCCCACTTCCTGACATTAACACCTTGGTTCTTCAAAGATTTACAATGAAAGAAGGCTGGTTCTCTGATTACTTACTTCTATTAAAGAATAAAAAAAGAGAGAACTGAAAACATAGCCCCACCATCAGCTATAGTAGCCAAGCCTACTTACTAACTCTACATCTTCTCTCCTAACACTGGGGCATGCTCAGTTTTGGGCATCTACCCTGGTACTGAGTATGTACAGAACCATAACTTTAGCATGCAGTGTGGGCCTTGAGTTTTCTTTCAAGATTTGGGAAACTGATATATTGAATTGTGGCATTCTTAAAAAATGCTAAAGCAAAAGGAAGTTGACTCTTTTTCCTTTGCCAGTCCATTCTTACGGTTTTGTGTAGTGATATGTTTTCTATTAGACAATATGGTGGTATTTGTTTTCTCACACTTAAAAATCATGTTTTTGCCAAGAGAAAATCTATGCTAATATCACTGGTCTTCAGAGAGAACTGGCACGAATCTGCAATCTGGCAGGTTGGAATGCAGCATTCCCTAATGAGTCCAAACACCTGCACCATCATTAGTTGTATTTTTTTAAATTTAGTTTGGCATGTTATGAATTAAAATTCGTTAGACAATTGTACCAGATCACATGTTCTGTGTTGTTTTGTTTTATCCCTCGCTGTGTACACACTACCTATTCATTAAAGCATTCTGGAAAAGAACTTTATGAATTTTGTTTGAGAATTATTGATGTCAGCTGACTTAGTCCTTTATGAAGATTTATTTTTAAATCAGGATTCTTGATATTATCTCTTATTTTATTATCACTATAGCTCCTTATAGTTCGGCATATAGACCCAAATTCCATGTGAATTTGTATACTAATTGATTTTAGTTTGACTTTCTAGAGCAGATCAAATTAGCTGGTATTTTCTTCTTCAGAATTATGGCACCTCCAAAAACGAAGTGACTCTTCAGCAAACAAACCTGGTATTAAATTCCAGTTCTTCCACTTATGAACGTGTAACAACATCTGCATATCATTTTCCTCAGCTTTATAAAATTCCTAGTCTCAATCAAAGGGTCATTCTGAACATTCAGAGAGGCAAAGGAGGTTAAAAACCCTGAGGTGTTTTTCTAATTGCAACAAAATTTGGTTTAATAACTCCTTTATTGGTATAATTTTATTTCTACAGCCTCATCATCTTTGTCATACCAGTTTGAAACACATTTCAACTTGTACTTTTCTTAAAATAATAAACCCAGAATTAAAAAGAGTATTTTAATTATTTTCTCATATATATATGAGAAACAACCATCATATATATAATATGTCACATTTCAAGTCAACTGTATAAAATAGATATTTTAATCCTCAAAGGAAACGTTATTTTAATTGCTTTAAGTAACATACCCTATATTAAGGCAACCTGTTAACACTGTCAGATTTAACTTTCTTGTTGTATTAGCAGTAAGATTTCTAATTGCAGTTGCATCACTTTGTGTTTATAATATATTTTAAGGAAGTCAAGCTTATTTTAATAAGTGTAGAAATATCTTCCTGAGTTTGTATTTGAAATTAGAGACAAGTTATAGAAAAGACAGAAGAGGCAATGCTAGAGGGAAGTGGAAACACAAGGGAAGAATTGAATTCTTGTCTTTACATCAGTCACTTCAGAGCCAGCACAATAAAAAAGAGAAATTGAAACAAACTGTCTTATACTTCCCATAATTCCCTGAAAGAGTGTCTACTGAACACATTTGTTTGTAGTGTAGGGCTTGAGGAAACATTTTGGGAGTCTCTTTAATGTTTGGGGGCATTAGTGACTTATGTAAGAAAGTGGAATTATTTCATAATTCATGTCAATCTTTTTCAGGAAGAAATATCTGAGTAAATGGAAGAATTTAACTTAGTCAAAGGATACTGAGGCATAAAAATAAAATGTGAAAAACTCAGCAAATTGACTAGAAATTGGATGCAAGCATGTTTAGAAACATCTGAATCATTGGCTAACTAATAAAGTAACTGAAATCATCTTCTGAGAGAGACAAGTAATAAAGTGTTAAAGTTATGGTGTTGTCACTGGGTTGATTATTAAATGAAAACAATGGGCATCATATGTCCAGGATTCCTTTCAGTAAGATGTAGCTTTTTTTAAAAAAGTTTTAAGGTTAGAGATCCTTAAAGATGAAGATTCTATGATCTGGAATCTCATGTAAAAACCATTTTCAACAAAACAGAACTGATTTATCTACTATTAAACTAATCCCCCAAATCTCCAGAATGATCTATGCATGTACCTAACCTCATGAGTCAAAACTGGAATCTTGGCACAAAAACGGAGGCATTAGATAAGCAATTAACTTCTGTGTGGTTTTTGAGTGCACAAACTTCTGAAAACAGGCTGCCAGCCTCAGTGCAGGGTGGCTATTTTGGCATGAACAGACCCATTAAGTGAATAATTAAAAGAACACTTGGCCCTGGTATCCTGAACAACTTCCAGCTTGGTTAATTATATGCACTTATTGCCATTTTAATCCTCCCTGCAATTTCAACTGGACTCAAAGTTTTCCTAATCCCTCTGCCCTAAAATAGTATTCTGCTGAATATGGGGAGTTTGTCTTCTACTCCTGTTTGTGCCCAATGGTTTGGCAGTATTCCATGAAGTTCAGCTTGGGGTTTCCAAAGAGAACATAATCAGGAAACCTAATCTGAGAAAAAATATGGTGGCAAAATGTGTTCAATTTCAAAGAGTCCCAAGGGGTTTGGGGAAAATAAAAATAATATAATATTGTAAAATATACTTTGGCAACAGAGGTTCACTATGGACATGGATGCTCATATGAAGACTTGAAAATATACTGATGTCTGCCTCATTTCATCAATAAGTAGCTGGACACAAAAGGTTCTAATGCAGAAATACTGTCACAGTCAATTTTATAGCATTTGCTACTTTTCCTGTTTTGTTTTTCCAGGTGGGAATGTTTACACTCTACAATTTTAAATTTACTTTCTCAATTCTCATAGAGTAAAATAATAAAAAAAGCAGATGTGCATATGTATAAAACTTTAAGTGGATGCATCTGCTTTAAAAAAAAAAGAGTATTTTTATTTTTTTCAGGCCTTCTTTAAAAAGAAGACCTAACATCTATGAAATTCACTTGGGTATCAGGATGGGGAAGAATTCAAAAAACAGACAATTCCATCTAGACTTTCATGAAAATGCCACCACCACCCACATGCATAACTTTATGAGTGCTCAGGGAGTTGTGTATTAACTTATGGAAAATTGCTCTCACAAGGACACCTAGAAAGCCAAGTAGTCACTGCTAATTTTCATTAAAAACATTAACTTATGATAGTAGCAGTTTCTTGAATATTTTGATGACCCTCGTCATTTGTCAGTGAGTGTGCTGTGGGTAGGATTGCTTTACAGGTAGGTACTCAGTATATACTGGATAATTGATAACTGTGCATGACTATATCTAATCTAATAAAAGAGTAATATGTAAATTGACCTCTACTCCATTATACCTAAGCCATGCCCACCAGCCAATCAGAGTGGCTGTATGCAAATTAACCCAGCCAAGATGGCAGCCAACAGCAGCCACGGAGCTAGAGCAAACAGGAGGCTTCTGCTGCACCAGCGATGGAGGAAACTGCCTGCCTAGGTTGGTTAGGCCTCTGCTCAAGGCAACAATGTTCCAATTATAGAAGCCACGGAGCTGAAGCAAACAGGAAGCTTCATTGCCTGCCTAGGCCTCTGCTCAAGGTAACAAAGTTTCAATTATAGAAGATAAATAAACCCCAGAAACCTGATTCCAGCCAGCCTTACTGGGACATTGGGTCAATGGGAGCTGTGGGCAGCCTAAAAATGGCCCTCAGCCTCTCACCCAGGCTGACCACACCCCCATGGGGTGAGGGTCCCCACTGGGGGGCTTGGCAAACCTGCAAACAGCCATCAGCCCCTCACCCAGGCTGGGCAGGCCTGCCACCAGGTGATGTCCCCTGAGGGATCCCAGACTGCGAGAGGGCACAGGCCAGGCTGAGGGACCCCCCCAAGTGCACAAATTTTTGTGCACCGGGCTCCTACTATATATATAAAAGCCTAAGTGACAGTTCAACCATTTGACCATTTGACTGGTAGCTATCATAGTGCACTGACCACCAGGAGGCAGAAGCTCAATGCACAGGCATGGACATATGGAACAGACTGATGAGTCTCAGAGGGAATGGGGGAGGGCAAGAGATTAACCAAAGATTTTATATGCATACTAGAGGTCAGGTCCAGTGATTCATGCACCGGGGGTCCCTCGGTCTGGCCTGCAGGGATTGGACCAAAACCAGCAGTATGACCTCCCTTGAGGGGTCCCGGATTGTGAGAGGGCACAGGCCAGGCTGAGAGACCCCACCGTTGCATGAATCTATGCACTGGGACTGTAGTTATTAAATAATATAAAAATGTATTACTACAATGGTAGTGAATGTTACAGGAGATTCAAACAGAAATTTTAAAACATCTTTCCGATCCTAGTCATTGGATGGCACTGTCTGAAAGACACAAGGAATTGGAAATCTAAATTTAGGCGTAATATTCTCTTTTTTAAATGACCTTTGAATATAATCATAAAAATGTGTTTGGTTGAATTCAGACAAAATGTTCACTTAGTAGACTTTGACATCATATTCTAAACAGGATGTTAAATTCTGTTTGAAAGGGGAAAAAATTAAAAATAAATAAATAAATAAATAAATAAATAAATAAATAAATAAATAAATAAATTCTGTTTGACTTTCCTTTGTATAATCACAGCCAATTTATTTGTGTTTGAAATTACTACCTTTATATTTCTATTGTTTCTTAAATGGTAACCAAACTAAATTTCAAGAACAAAATCCCTGTATTAACTTCATTTAAAATATACATATATTTTCATGGCAAAAATGTGAACATCTATAACAAGTAGAATAATTATTACAAATCACTCTGAATATATTATATAAAAGACACTAAGGCAAGTATTAAATATAGCATAGATTATAAAAAGCATGACCTTATTTTTAAAAACATCTAATTTTTTTCTTTGTTTTATTGCTTAAAATATTATGAAGAGTAGTACATATGTCTCCTTTTTTCCCCCCCTTGACCTTCCCCGGCCTCCCCTACTCTCCAGTGTCTTGTGCGCATTGGTTATGCTTTTATGCATGCATAAATGTCCTTTGATTGATCTCTTACCACTACCCCAACCCTCCCCGGCCTTCCTGCTGTAGCTTGACAGTCTGTTAGATGTTGTTCTGCTTCTGTATCTATTTGTGTTACTAGTTTGTAATGGTCTTTATTATCCATAAATGAGTGACATCAAGTGGTATTTTTCTTTCGTTGACTTTTCACTTAGCATAATGCTCTCCAATTTAAAACATAGTTGTATTGGGGAACATTTAAGATACATTTTAAACTGCATATTTATGTGTTTGTATATTCTGATTTTTTCCTATATTTTATTATATTTCAATAAGGAACTACGGTAGAATTTTTATCTCTCTTGTAACTTTCCCTTTTTTTAAAAAAAAATCTATGGCCAAGGTTTCAAAAATAGGAAGAATTCCTAAGAATACAAGCCAAGGATGATAGAATAACAATGAATTGCAAATCAGGTGCAAATTTATTATTCTTGTCGCATTGCCCTTTAAGTTGTTAGAGTAAATAGACAAAGTGAAGAATTCAATGTTTATATAAATTATTTTTAAATACTTTAACAACTAGCAGAAAAACTGCTAATTACTACTAGATAAAAGCTTACATATATATAAATAGTATTTACTATCAATAAAACTGTGGAGAAAATTAATTAAGGTAACAGATTGTTTTCTTGAATATTTCCTCTGTAATAATCGAGTGCGGTCAGTGTCTCACATAAAATCAGTATGTCTCCAAAGAACGCTTGTTTTGTGTTGTTCTAAGCACTTTAAAAAATTCTGAAACTGTTCAGATGCAGCCCTGCCTTAGACATCCAACAGCTGAAATGGCAAACTCGGGTCTGTCTGCAGGAGGCCAAAGCAGCCAACGAAAGCAGCAAGCAGGTGCATTTATTTGGGGGTGAGAGTAAAAGCAAACTGGTTTTAAATGAATTTCCCAGCAAGTTAGTTTTTTAAAAAAATGTAAGCTTGATACCCTGCATAGATGTATCTTGCTTTTGCATTCCCTTTAGTCCTGTTAACCCACTGAATATGGCATGCAAGGCCTTCAGTATTGCTCTCTCCTTCCATCACTTCCAAACCATCGGTAAATTACTGTCTGAGTCATAACTTGGTCTCAGAGGAACTGGTGAAGGGTTTTTGTTCATATGAGGGATGAGACAGGAAAATAAAGGCCAGGTCAAGCACCTCAGGGCCAGTCCCTCTGGAAGGTATGGAAACCGAAGTCCAGAGGTTCAATGTCAGAAAAAGGCTTAGGCAGAAACCAACATGCAGGAAAGATCTAAGACATGGAAATATCCCCCTAAAGGTTCCAGAATTACCTTATATGCTGATAAATTTTCATTCTAAAATTTCAAAAATACCCAGTCATTTTATGTCCACTATCATCTAGTTACCTTGTTTTCTATACAAGATAATGAAAAGCTTGAATTTCCCAGGAAGAATTCATTGATAGACATGTTTACTCTTATCAATATACAATACTCCTATTCATTAATTACTGGGAGAGCATTTTATAATTATTGGACATAATTTTTAAAAGTTATTTTGTACCAAAGAGGTGGTGGTCTTTTAAACCACCTTCCAGTGATTTTATTTTACAAGAATTATGCGTGTGTGGCCACAACGGAGTGCCTATTTACAGGAAGCTTGTCTCTGGAGTTCTCTGCACATATAAAAGCCTAGAAAAAAACATCTGTGAAAGGCAAGACTCATTTGGTTCCTAATAAAAGTTACCCTTGGGAAGGTCATTCAGTCCACAGGATCTTTCCCTGCCACTGCACACTTCAGAGGGAGCAAACAGAAACATCAAAGTCTTACTATTTTTATAAATAACTTTGTCAGTACTAGTTTAAGACCTTTTTCAAAATGCGCAGTCAGCAATATGATTGTAAAAGGTAAAAGGAATGGAAAGTCAGCGCCCCCACTGTGCATTCAGCCTCCGTGCCGACTGTGGACGGTGAGGTGCTTGAGAAGAAAACCTGGAAACTGGGAGCGGAGACTGGAAGGTGCACACGCACAGATGGCCCTCGCCCGCTCTCCCCAGGGGCTAGCATCCAAGCGGTGGGCAGTGCACGGCTTCCAGAACGGTTTCGCTTGTAGCTGACAAATGTTGAGGAGAAATAGACAAAGTGCACTTGAAACAATCTGGTTCAGAAGTGATTTCAAACTTGGCAACGTCTTAGTATTTATTTTTCTATTTCGGTTTGAATACATTAGTGTGTATTTGCATAGGACCATCTTAAACCGACCAGTGAGAACATCTTAAACAGACCAATGAAAAAGACACCGTGTCATAAGTACATCCCTCGTTTATAGGAAAAAACCTTTTTTTTCCTTTAATACAGCTTCTTCTCAAATCATACCGCTGCCAGGGGGATATGCATGCATTGGAGAGGAAAAGAATAAATACCTTCCACAGTCACTCAGATCAACCGACAGCAACCTGGCAGTCAGCGTGGTGACGGAAATGCTAGCCAGAACACACACACTGCTGGCTTCCGTTTGAGAATGATTTCTCTAAATCAGGGGATATTTCGTGAAATGATAATCTGATAAGAATCAAAGTATTAATAAATAATATAAAAAGGCAACAAAAAATAAAGTTTAGAATAACAAATGACCCATCTATTCTTAAAAGAAGAAAGCAATTCCATTTAAGCTCTCATCGCAAAACTGTGGGATCTCCCATTAAGGACTTACATTAAAATACACAGAAATATTAATGCAAAGTAGGTATACTACTTTCAAATTTGCTTTTCCTGCATCCTAAGAACTATTATGCTGCCTCTTCATCACATTTAATCTCCAGCAATGTTTGAACAAAGAATTTGAAGAGGTGGTTCTAATCTTTTTTGTTTCTCAATTTAGGACAACAAATATTTATTAGTACCTCTGCTATGTGGCAGAGATGGTGTCTGGTCCTACAGTGATGAAATGAACAACAAAGGATCCCAGCTCTCTATGAGCTTAAGTCTAGGGAAAGGCACAGAAGAGAAAGACTCAAAGAGGGTAAGTCACCACAGAGCTAAGGTTAGGATGTGCTAAGCAGGTTCAGAGGAGAGATTCAATGCAGCCTGGGAGGCACTCGTGTTCTTTCTCTGTCTCTCTCCTTACACACACACACATCACCATCCACCCTCCTTCTCTCTAGCTTAAATGCAATGGAATACTGAACTTGAGTTTTAAGATTTCTGCATAATTTGAAAATTATTCTTTAATCACTGCTTTTTGGGTGCATTTCAGTCTGACTAGTCAATGGTCTTAGGAATCATGGATAGTGTGGGTAGCACAATCATGTTGTGAGTATCTGTGGCAGGTTCCACACCCTTGGGTCTGCACATCCTTCCTGGCTGTCTCCCACTCTGTCCTGAACTGTAAGGGGGGGTGCAGAAATGACTGAGCCCCGGATTTCCCAGCTTCTGAGGTCAGTGGGGACCAGGTGGGGGAAGAGCACGAAAGCAGGGTCTCCCCCTCTCTCACAGAGTCTGTGCCCACTTGTCCTGCACATGCTGCCATTCTGAGGGTTTGGATTCCTCTTTCCTGCTCAGGGAAGAGAGGGGCTTTTGGTTGTGGCTGACATCTGGGTGCCTCAATGTCCTTTATTCTGTTTAGCTTCCCAACTATTCTGTAAGTGTCCTGTGTACAGAACGTTAAATACTCGGAGTTCTTTCTCTTTTGTGGCATAGATCCTAACGGACATGCTTCCCAGACACTATGCTATGCGAAAGAACAAAAGGTCTAGAGTTGTGCTGAGCTACTTTGAACTGCACTGACTCATCATAATTCATCATGTTACAATAATCCTATATAATAAAGAGCTAATATGCAAATGGTAGTCACACTCTCACGCCGTAACAACTCAGACATGCAACCCTGGGGAGAGAGGAATGGGGACCAGCCAGGCTACGGCCTGGGAGAGGGACAAGCCGCATACACCGTTGTCCTGGGTATCAGCAACTACGGCCCCCAGGAGAGAGACAAGCCACCCACCCCACAGTCCCAGGCATCAGTGGCTAGGGCTACAGCCTGGGAGAGGGACAAGCCATGCTCCTTGTGGTCCCAGGCGCCTGTGACTGGCCGGAGAAGGGAATCCTGGGTCCCAGGTGCGGGGTGAGGCAGAGGCAGTTAGGGGTGATCAGACCAGTAGGGAAGCAGTTAGGGGCAATCAGGCAGTCAGGCAGAGGTGGTTAGGGGCAATCAGGCAGACAGGCAGAGGGATTAGGTGCAATCAGGCAGGCGAGCAGTCCCGGATTTTGAGAGGCAATCGGATGTCCTCCGAGAGGTCCCAGATTAGAGAGGGTGCAGGCCAGGCTGAGGAACCCTTCCCCACTCCCAAGCACAAATTTCATGCACTGGGCGTCTAGTAATAGTAATAGTAGCTTAACATGAATCGCGCTGCTATTAATTTCCATGTGTTTTACATGTATTATTTAATCCTTCAAAGAACTCTTGAAGGTCAACCTAATCATTTTTCTAGTTCACAGATAATCCAAGGTTACCTGTTTAACAGGTAGCAGAATCAGAAATGCCCTTGACCTTTAATTCCACTGGTATAGCTTGTTGTAGATAATCCCCAAGAGCCAGGTATCATTTCCTTCCTTCCTAGCTCTGTCTACGATTTTATTTGCTACTTTGAATATTGTACAATTTGGTAAGTCATACAACTATGCTTCTTAAATCTATAATATGGACAAATGCAATCCATTAAAGAGCTTAGAGAGAACTTGTATGAACACAGCACTGAAACTTTAATTTGTGAGAGATATGAGGATTATTTTAGTTCACACAAGCTTTTCACTACTTATTTTCTGATTCTCTACTGTGTTCTGAAGTGGAAAGTTTGTTTGATACCTAAGCTCCTATAGTCCAAAGTATTTCTACAAGCATTGGAACTCTGCTAAACTGGGATCTCTTTTAAAGCCAAAATTACAAGTTAGCAATTTCTGAAATCTCAATGAGTCCCAGATCTGAGTCATTGAAGGCACTCAATAAATGTGATTTGTAACAGCAATTGGGTGAGTTTATATATAAGTGGATATGTACAAGGAGATATATGTGTAAGGCTCAAAAATAAATATATGTGTGTAAGTACCTGTAAAATAAGTACCTCCAGATTATGCAGAATAAATCTGCCATAACTTTAAGAATTGTTCCATATGACATACACAACCCTGCAGCATGCAATTGAAATGTGATTTATTAACCCATTCTTTAATAGAAGGAATAAACTCAGGTGTAATAATACTACAGTCACATTTTAGTTGAGGTTGCTCATTACATTGGCCAACAGATGGTTTTGCCTTCTGGTCATGTATGGGAGGTTGGATACACCAGTGTTTCTCCAGCATATGCTGAGAGCCCAGGAAATAGATTTAAAAGTAGTGCGAACCCATAAATGAAAAGAGAGTAAGGTGGGGTACTACAACAGACAAGACCTGCCAACCTATTTTGTAAGCTGCAAAATTGATGCATAATAAGATGTTACATGAGAAAAAAATTAAGCTAAACCTTCCATGGGGAGGAGTTCCAAAGCAGGCTGATTCATCCCGCAGGGTCACATTAAAGTTCAGGATTTGACAAAATCAGGCACCTCACAAGGGAGGAAGTTTATCTGGAACTGATTATAGGGAAGATTGTTGAAAAGTTTATATGACAAGCAGTTTCATTCTCAGATGCCTCCTCCAAGAACAAGTAAATAGGCAATTAGCCTTTCCACTTGGGAAAACATGGAAGTGACTCCCAAGAAATGCAGTTTATAGTCTTGGAGACACTGGATATCATTGAAGGTGACGATAAATATTTTCATCTAGAAAACATTAAAATTTATTTGTTGGATTATGGACTATTCCTCCCCTCCATCTTGGAAGGAATTTGAAGGGCTCCCTACCTTTTGCAAATGGTCAACCTCAAAGAAAAGTCCATGGAAAATTAGAGTTTTTTTTAATAAAAAGCCAGATTCCCCCCTGATCACATTACAGAGAGATTTGCCAGTCATCCAACACCACCTATTCTACAAAACTTCCAATAACCATATTATGCTTCAAAGGTAAATATGAATAAACTATAAGAGACACCCAGACTTCAAGGAAAGCCACTTGCTGAAGAAATCATTAAGGCCAAACAAACAGGGGGGAAATCTGCTTAAAATATAATGCAAAGTAAGAAAAAAATTTTAAATCCCAATAAATTTTATTTATTTTATTTTTTTAAATATATTTTATCGATTTTTCACAGAGAGGAAGAGAGAGAGATAGAAAGTTAGAAACAGCGATGAGAGAGAAACATCAATCAGCTGCCTCCTACACACTCCCCACTGGGGATGTGCTCACAACCAAGGTACATGCCCTTGACCAGAATCGAACCTGGGACCCTTGAGTCCGCAGGCCAATGCTCTACCCACTGAGCCAAACCGGTTAGGGAAAATTTTATTTTTTAAATTAAAAAAATAATTACAAATTCAATGTCTTTGAAATGCAAAAAGAAAATGCACCAGTGAAACAATACCAAGATGCTATAGAAGGAATAATCATGAAACAAACAAAACACTCAAATTAAACATATGAATTTAAAAAATTAAAATAAATGTTTAAAAACTGTTCTGTGGAAGAATTTGGTAAAATCCTCCTCCCAAAGCCACAAAGAAATGGAAATATATATTTTTTAAAAAAGCTAATATTACATAAACAATTGAAGCAAGTAATTTCCTGAGCGATAGAAACTCCAAAAAGAGGGTGGGGTGGAGAATATGAAGAAATATAACTATCTGGGAATAATAAAAGGGTTCCAGAGCTTAAGAACATGTGGATACAAGTAAAATAAAAAGCCAGCTGAATCCTCAAACAATGAATGAGAAATGACTTATTCCAAGTATTTTTATAATCGTTAAGTTTCAGAAAACTGGGGATGCAAAGAAAACTCTGGTCTGGCTATGCTTTGTTTTCCCCTGAATCTTCAGTGCTTATGTCATGGCCCAGAGACCCTCAATGTGCACCTGAGGAATGCATGCCTGCATGATGAATGCAGGAGCCACGCAGAGAGCTGGAGTCCTGACCACAGAGCATCCCTGGGTTTCTGAATTAGGTCAGTCTCTTAGGACTTATACTTCAAGTTACTATCTTGCTAAACTTTTTTTTTTCCATTTTAACATGGTTTTATTTTCTTAACATAGTCTATTTTGCATGTGTGTAATCTTATTAAAATAAAACACTACTGCTTTTGCTATGACTTGACATATTTTTATTATTCCTAAACTTGTTTTACATTTTTTCAACTACTTTGTACATTTGTTTAATCTATTTTTTATTGATCAGTGAATCCTACTTCTTAAGTCCTTTACCTCCAACTTTCTAACTTTCTACCTATTTTATCTCTTCGTTTACATTTTGTCCAGATTAATAGCTGTCCAGTTGTTAAGAGTAGAACCTCTGATAATATTATACCCAGGTTGAAATCATCCTTTGCTACTCACTAGATATGAAGCTTTGGAAAAGTTACCTAAATTTTCTTGTCTGGAAAATGGTGACAATAATCCTTCACATATAGGATTCTCACACAAATTTAGAATTGAGTATCTGTTAAGTTTATCTAATAGTGGTTGGCTTAGACTAACACTAAAAAAAAAAAAAAAAAAGAAATATATATTCAGTTCCAAATTTTATCACATGATTTTATGTCTGACTTTTCCTTATTTGTTTTATGGCAACCAGACTGAAGGCATACATTAAACATTAGAATCATCAAATTTTTAAAAGGCTGACTTATTGCAGGTATTTTTAAATGTAAATTACTCATAAACAGCACATTTTTGTATACACATTCATTCTTGCAATATGATCTATGACTTCCAACTTATGTAATAACAATACCAGAACATGGATTGGGAGATATTGTTAACATTAGGTTTTCAAAACAAGAACATCTGTATTGTGTATTCTATAATAAAGAAGGGAGGAGGAAGCATTTTAAATCATGAGGTAAACTTTCCCAAAGGCTAAAATTGGTGCCAACTTAATAAGTCCACAATGGTTTATGAAATATTTGTGCTCTGTCTGACAGCCTACAGTAAAAACCTGTGCTAGGTTCTCAATTGGATAAAAGGAAAAACAGAATATATTGGAATGAGGACACATTTATCTAAATCAGCAGAGACATTTCCTACTGCACTGACCTTCACTGTGTTTTGAGGACTACAGCAGCACTGAGAGACATTTTTTTTCTTAAATATATAAAATGCTCTCAAAGAATGTCTCTTTATCTAGTTTTTATTTTAGACCCCATCATAAGGATTTCATAAGTTTGTTGTTACTATACATTTCTCCCCACCAGTGCAAGCTAATCTTACATTCTACAGGCATGCTAAAATTCTCCTAGAAGTGTCATATTCCTTCCCTTGATGATCATAACTCAAAACAACAGCTTTTAAAAGATCCATTGTGCTGATATCTATGGAGAGGAATACTCTGAAGATGACTGGAATCAATCAACATAATGATAAAATCTAATGTTTAACATCTGTATAGATACTTATATATGGGACAAAGTAAAGAGTCTTATGGATAAACTAATTTTTAAAAGAGTTATTGGATTGAATTTTTAATCTCTTCATTTATTATGGATTAAGTTACAACAGACAAGATCCAATCTGATTTTCAAATCATTCTATAGGCCCTCACAATTTTAGTACAAATCATAAATTTTTCAAATTGCCAAAATTTAAAATATAAATAATTTAAACTACATGATTAAGTTAAAAGAAATCTTTTTCAATTGGGAAAAATATAGAGTTATTTTTATCCCTTTTCCCATTTAGCCAAATTAAATTTTCTAAGTATATGTAGTGTCAAACTGTTATCACTTAGTAAGTAAAATAAAGAGTATATTTGTGTGTGTGTGTGTGTATGACATGTGTCAGAAGGGGGATAATTGGTAGAGGAATGATTTGGAACACAGCAAGAACTATAGGCTTTCAAGGTCATAATCCAGGACAGTTCTTATTTTTGTTTGTTTACAGATAAAATTTTAACCCACTCACTCATTGAAAAATATTTAATGAGCCCCTATTCTGTGCCAATATCTGTCCTAGAACTTCGGTTTCATTAAGTAAAGAAAAGATAACATAGTGAAGAAAAATATTTCAACCTATCTGAAGTTTAGTCTCTTGAAAAGAGGGAACAGATAATAAACATAACCAATAACTGAAGTAAATAGTATAGTAGGATACCTACTAGTGAGAAATATAGAGCCATATAAGAAGGATCAGGTGTGTAGGTTTGAGCTGCCATTTTGCCATTTTAGGTAAAGTAATGAGCAGGGCCTAATGAGAAAGACCTGAAAGAGGGGGCAGAGATAGCCAGGCGGGTACCGGGAGGCAGAGCTGGATGGCCTGGGAAGCAGGGATGGGAGACATGGTCACACAGGCGCGGGGCATCCAGGGCTCTGCCCATCATTGTAAAGATGTTAGATGACCTGAGAAGCAGCATGGTCTGTTCACAGGGTCACTCTGGCTATAGTTCTGAGAACAGACAACAGTAGAATCAGGAGAATGGTGGGGCTACACTGACGCTAATACTAACCAGGGTGACAGATAACGTTGCCGGGACTCACAGGGACAGCAGCAGAAGTGATGAAAGGACCACGGTCACTTTACTGATACATCTCAATGTTAGTTCGTGATGGGATGGATGTCATAATGAGAGAAAAAAAAGGTGTCAAAAATGACTCCACGGTATTTGCAGACTGTTGTGATTGTTAAAGCCTGAACTGAGCTGGAGGGAGGCTGAGCTGCCAGGGTCAGAGGAGTCTATTCAGCATCAAAGAACCATCAAGCTTTTAATCAGGACATCAGCATCGTCAAGAAGCAAAAGAGCAGAAAATGTCTCACTCTTCCCCATCTGATGATGCCCTGGGAGGATTAGGTGGGTCAGCGCAGACTTGGGGATCATCTCACTGCTGAGAGAGCCACCAGACAAAAGGGTTATGTCATTTTATGGCGCCAGGGGACCGGGGAAGGAGTGGAAAGGTATGAAGTACTGAGTCAGAGTAAGAACAATATATTTATAAGAAAGTCTTGACAGAGACACTGAGAAAGGCCATGGCCCAGGGTCCTCTGAATGAAGGCACCTGGGCTAGGAATGTAGGTAAGAGCTGTAAGAGTGTAAGTCACTAAAGGAGGCTAAGACCTTGGTTGTAACTCCCTTTAGAGACGACAGTGCACTGACTGTCCACCAGCCGGAGGTGATGAGGGTAGTAAAGCCTTTGTAATTGTGTGTAGTGGGGTCTGAGGGATCACACATAGGTTTTTGGCCAGGAGATGACTCTACATTAACACAAACTGATAGAAGCCAGACTGTAAATATAGAAAGAACACTTTTCAGAAAAGCTGGAATACAGTTTTAGACATATTCTACCTCATTTCCTGAGCCAGTCAGTTTAAAGTAACAGGTAAGAACAACCCCCAAATCTCAATAGTGTGTATAGATTAAAATTTTCTCATACTAACTATCCATTGCAGGTTATCTGCCTCGTGTGTGTGTGTGTGTGTGTGTGTGTGTGTGTGTGTGTGTGTGTGTGTGTGTGAGGAGGGAGGCTGTTAGGAAGGGTGGGCTGAAAAAGCTGGCAGTGCTTGGGTAAAAGCTGACATTGCAGTCTAAGGGCAGAATTTCTTCCTTAGGAAAACCTTAGTTCTTTCTGTTGTTCTTTTTAAGGACTTTGAACTAATTGAATCAGGTCCATCCAGATTATCCAGAATAATCTCTTTAGCATAAACTCACCTGATTTTAAACGTTAATGATATCTACAGAATACCTTCACAGCAACACCTAAATGAATGTTAAATGGAATACCTGGGTACTATAGCCACTGAAGTCACCCATGAATATTTCCTTCACAGTAATATACATAACTTCTGCTCACATTTCATTGGCCAAATCAGATCACATGGCCACACTAAGCTTTTCAAAATATAAATATATAATCTTCTGGCAGGAAAGAACTACTAGGAAGTACTACCTGACAGAGAGAAAGAAATAATTTAAAATTTAATAAAATCTATCCCACTTGTCTTTTGTTCCTTAGTTTGCTATTTCTTTTCTTCTATTCAAAAGTATTTTTATTCCAAAAGATAAAAATATACTCTTTATACAGTATTATGGAGTGACATGGATGTTTTCCTCATTTAGTAAAGATACTATCAATAGGTAGACTATCAATAGGTAGACTAAACGAAACCTCGGCACCCAATGCCATAGTGAGACCCCCCCACACAACCAGTGCTCCACAGTCTAGAAGCTTTGATGAATGAGGGGTACAGCATTTCACAGAGGCAAGAACAATAAACTGAAAGCCAGTAAATGAGATTCTGGTCCCTACACTGACCTCCAATTTAATTGTAGGCCATTTTAAAACCTTGAATGTAGAAAAATTTATAATTTGTAATATCTTTAACCAACTAAGACACTTGCAATTGAGGGCAATAAATATAAACATTATTGAGTCCAAACTGAATTAACTTTTCTCCCCTAATTACAAAGTCCTGATATAGGATTGAGATCAGGGACAGAAGGATCAGGAGGATTGTATGGAGTCATAATTTCAATTCTGTATTGTCCATGTTCTCAAACACAATCTCCCTTGCATGTTTGCAAGATGACTAATATAACTCCAGACCTCATGGCTTCACAATCTGAAACCCAGTGGAAAAAGAAAAGGCTTTCCCTCATTAGCAGGATAACAGTCCTAACTGTGGCTGTCCCAGTATGCTTCTGCCTGGTTAATCAGGAAGCCAATTAGGTCTCTTTTCTGGAGTTGAGGAAATATAGGCATGGCCAGCAAAAACACACACATTGATCACAGGGGTCCAATTTCCCAAAGGAAATGCACAACTATATTTTAATGGGAAAAAAGTAAATGCAGGTTTTGTGAGTGTAAGATATATTATTAGGCAAAAAAAAAAAAAAAAAAAAAAAAAAAAAATCACCAGATTTTTTTTTATCCATAAAATAAAGGATCTATACTAGATGATTTCAAATGTCTCTTCTAGGTCATTACTTTTTTGCAAGTTCCAGCATTTCATGTTGTGAGCTCTGGGTCCTCTTTATTGATAAGATTCATAGGTGGAACTGGGAATATTATGTAAACACAGAACTATGATATAGTTAAAACAGTCACTGATTTTTTTCAGCCATTCAGAACCTAAGCTGCATGTTTTATATTTTAACTAGAGGCCTGGGAACAAAATTTGTGCATGGGGGAGGGGACAGGTGGGGAGGTCCCTCAGCCTGACCTGCACCCTCTTCAATTCGGGAGCTCTCAGGGGATGTGCTACTGACTGCTTAGGCTCACTCCCTGTGGTTCTCTGCTCTGTTAGACCCCTGTCTGCTCCACACCACGGGGATGGGCAAGCAGGCCCTGCTGGGTGCTGCCTGGGGGCCCCACTACCTGCTCACAGGTCACCATGGCAACAGCCCAGCAGGCCCTGCTGAGTCCTGCCTGCTCCCTAGTCACCCCACTTGCCTGCTCCCCGGTTGCCGCCACCACCACCCAGAAGGCCCTGCTGGGTGCTTGCTGCCTGCGGGCCCACTTGTCTGCTTGCAGGTCACCATGGCAACCTCCCAGCAGACCCTGCTGGGTGCAGGCTATGGGTCTTGATTGCTTGCTCCCTGGTCATCCCCCTTGCCTGCTCCCCAGTTGCCGCCCAGCAGGCCCTCTTGGGTGCTGCCTGCAGGCCCACTTGTCTGCTTGTGGGTCACTGTAGCAACTGCCCAGCAGGTCCTTCTGGGTGCTGCCTGTGGCCCTGCTTATCTGCTCCCCAGTTGCCAAAGTGACCGGCCAGCAGGCCCTGCTGGGTGCTGCCCATGGGTCTCGCTTGTCTGCTCAAGGGTTACTGCAGGGACCTCCCAACAGGCCCTGCTGGGTGCTGCCTGCTGCCTCTGATTTTCTGCTCCTCATTCTCTGCTGCCACTGCCCAGCAGGCCCTGCTGGGTGCTGCCTGTGGGAGCCTTTGCCTGCTGGGCTCACATTGCTGGGGTGACGTTGCCAGTGTCCTCCCGGCCACTATGGGCACCACCATCTTTGTCATGAAGTGATGGTTAATTTGCATATTATTCTTTTATTAGATAGGATTTTGCTATGTGTAATTTATTACTTGAAATGGGCATTTAATATTTGCATACCTTTAGTGGGACATTTTAACATTTTTTGTGGGAAACGAGTAAAATCGGATCCACCAGGGAGACTGTCAATGGACATGAGGAAACATACCTTGAAACCGGCAAAAATAAAAATGTTTTATGTCGTGGTCGTGTGTGTGCCACTCATAAACTACGCAGTGAAACGCAGTACATGTGCAAGTTTTGTAATGTACCTCTGCACAAAGGAAAGTGTTTCGAACGCTACCACACAGTGGCGGGAAAATGCCCACTTATAAAGTGTTAATATGTTGTTGTCATAAAATTTTCTTATATAGATAGAGCAGTATCTGTTACTTTTTCAAATCATTATCTTTACTGTTCAAGGTTTGATACTCACTAGCATTCATTCCATTCTGCTTTGGCAATGGATAATAGAGAATAAGAGTTACCCCTTTCAAAATAAGGGTACAAATTCTTGACCTATGTATTACAGCTATGACTGGAAGTATTTCGGCTTAGTGAACCTTAAAAGAATAGAATATTTAAATTTTCAAATAAAGTGGTCCATTATTATGATAGTTAAAACTTAAAATGCCAATAAAATGTTTAACAGCAGATATGTCTGCACTATTGAGACAGAATGAACATGTTAATGAGTTTAAAAACCCATAGGTTTATAGTGAATTTGAACTTTTAAATATAAGAACATAACCACTGCTTAACCAAGCAAATCGACTAAATAAATTTGACCTGTGAACCTTAACTACCGTGTTTCCCCGAAAGTAAGACATCCCCCGAAAATAAGACCTGCTTACAGTTTTGCCTCTCGCTGAAATATAAGGCATTCCCCCGAAAATAAGACTTCTCTAATAATAAGGCCTCCCCGAACATGAGGCCTCCCCAATAATAAGGTCCCCCAAAGCTACCTTAACTCTGGACTCTGGGCCGTAGCGGCAGGCGCCACCGTGCAGCTCACTGTTGGCCGCAGCGTAGCCGGAGCAGACAGGAAGTGTGAGGTCTCTTTTAATCAGAGAGCCTGCGCCACCGCCAGGACAAGCTGCCCTGCCCTGCTCGCTCTGCCCTGATGGAGTCTGGCTGACTCACAATTAGACAGTGAGTCGCACACAGGGCAGGAGTCGGCACATTGTGTGGATACATAGGTAATAAATTTCTTCTTTTTTGTTCAACTATAAATGTGTACCATATTCTTCTTCATGGAAAAATAAGACATCCCCTGAAAATAAGATCTAGCACATCTTTGGGAGCAAAAATATAAGACACTGTCTTATTTTCGGGGAATCAGGTTATGTGATGAAGCATTTGCTATCAGCTACCCAAAATCTCCTTTACTTGTGTCGAAAGTGACTCTTTAGTTTTTGTTTTATTTTATGTTTTTGGTTTTCTCAGCCAAACCAGATGATTAATGTTTCTTAAGGTGATCTGAGTAAGTGGTAGTCATGATCTGATTTCTCCCTGATGACTTTACAGTCTGTGTGAGCAGGCAGACACTGCCCTGGGGGACAGAGTATTTGACCACCCATATTTCCTTTGTCATTATCCAGGTGTTGGCTATCTCTTGAACATATCCATTATCTTCTTTTCTCATCAACAAATAATCAGTATTATCTCTGGGTTTGGTTACCTGTTCAAAGATGTGTCAGCTCTTTATCTCATGATGAGTGGTGACAGACAAGTTAAGGGATTAGAGTGTCATTCAGTAAGATAAGACATTGTTACAGAGCAGGCAGGTAAATGAAATTGTTCTTACTGTTCCTGGTGGTAAGGATCCTACAGAACTTCAATTCTTTACAAATAGAGGAGCTATAACTGGATTCACAACATTTCAACTATATGCATATCTCTCATGAAACTGTTTTACCATCTATCCATTTTATACATTAAAACAATATTAACACACCCAGTCAAAATACACAAGAGAGAATAGCTTTTTGTAATGTAAGAACAATCCATCAATAAAAAAAAAATTATAACTGGAAGATCATGCCTTTCAATTCTCAACTATTGTGTATAAGTAAAGTATTTCCACTTGAAGAATATTAATTTTCATGAATCAATATCCGTTTTACAGAGAAATATCCTAGCCATAAGACTAAATTTCTAATTTTAATCACTGTTTAATATGATGATAGAGATATACATTTATGAAGAAACTGTATGACTGGAATCAAGTAAAGAGATGATCTAGGTATCTTTCTAAACCTGCATTGTCCGATATGTGACTACTGAATGATGGAGATGTGGCTAGTTTACCTGAGATATTCTATCAGTATAAAAATACACCAGATTTAAATTATCTCAATAATTTTTATATTGATCACATGGCTAACAAGATAATATCTTGAATATTTGGGTTAAGTACAATGTTATTAAAATTATTTTCACCAGTTTCTCTTTACTCCCTGACATTCAGCTGCCAGAACATTTTACATGGCATGTAGGACTTACGTTATGTTTCTATTGATCCATTAAGCTCTCGGCAATACAGCATAGCATTAGCATATTAAAAATTGCTTTTTTTCCCACTAAAATCTCACACATGGTTCACATAATCCATGGCCTTTGTATTAAAAATGGTCTCATATCACTATAGCCATTAGAATGTGTTATCATAAAGGAATAGAAAAATTAATTTCCCTCTATCATACAACTTCATAACAGCCACGGAAGTAACTATCCTGTGCACTGGGAAGGTCCGGGGTGAAGCATACAGTTACAAGTTTTCTTATGATTCACTTTCACATTCCCAATTATATTTTGGAAACCTTACCTACAGTGTTCCCAGAAATCTTTTTAACCAGCTGAATAAATTTTGCTAAATTCAACCATGGTTTTGAACATGATTTATTTGTTCAGCTGTTAACTCTAGTTTCTTTGACATACCCCCAAATTGAACATGCACCGAAGCCTGTTTGCTATCTTATTATTAAATAGCACAAAGCTGTTAGGGTCCCGCTTTCAATAACACTGGGATCCTGTCATTCTATCTGTTGTTAATAGAATGTATGAAATTATTAATTATTGTTTAGCAATTATTGGCATGAAAACTGATCTTTTATAAACACTGTTGAAATGAAGAAAGTATCCTCTTTGCTATTTCCATTATCAATCTCAGCTTTTTTTTGTCTGATACTTAAAGCATGGCCAAATCCTTGAGTAATATCAACTATTTTTCTAAGCTCACTTGACAAATTTTTTTTTTAAAAAAGCTAAACTTTTTTATGCACCACTATTATCGAAATAAAGAAAAACCAACTGTTAAACAATCTGTTTCTATTCTGAGAAGACTTGGTGTTTACGGTACTAAAATACAGAATAACATTTTTGGAATACCAAATAAGGTAGGTAGCTAGGCGACCTAAAGTCCATTGCATAAAATTTACAATCATGAATTATTTTTAATTTCAGCCACAATAAAAATGAAAAAGTCTAAATGAAAGACATTTCTGATTAAAGAATGTTTTCACAGAGAGTAACAAGACTATTGCCCAAGTGCATGAAATGTACTCTGGCACTTAACTTACCGGACAGTATAACACCAGTTGAAATAGCTTCAAGTGTTCCTAGGGAGATAAAAAAATTACACTTTCAAAAAGATATTCTAGACAAGGTAAAGTATATATGTTTATTCGTAAATTATTATTCTTAAAATGATATCTTTATACAAGATCAATTCTATACTCTAAGCTCCATGTGTAAGAACCAAAATAGATTTTATAATACTCAAATAATTTTATTTGTTATATCAGGAATTGAAGTTAAAACCATCATGTTCACAAAACTAATTCTACAAAGAGTATTTTTCAGTGTACCAATGAATTCTCTAAATCAATACTAAAGTCATGAAGTTTACATAATTAATTTTAAAAACAGTGTTTACAATTGATAATAAAATGCATATTTACCCATCATGTTATCATCATTAAAAATAATAGAACTTATTATTAAATAAAATTATTATTATTAAAGTTTTTGGTCATTGAGGAAGTGCAGAAGTCTCTGTAGCAGACAATCACCCATTTATAACATTAAGTGTAGTTTAGGCTCCAAAAAGTTTACAGAGAACAGGCAAATTGATTTCATAGGGCCTCTCCCTGTAATGGGAGGAGTCATTAAATATGATTTAACGATGGTGGATACCTACAAAGGTCTTCTGTTGCCTTATCCATGAAAGGTCTGCTAATATTACTGAGGGGTAAACAAACCACTTCCCAGGAAGTGCCTTAAGTCCTACAAAGAAATCAAGGTTCCCATTTCACTCCAAAGCAAATGCACAAATGAGAATCACAAAATAACATAGCTTTTTTTTTCTTCTTATACTATCACTAAAGGCCTAGTGCATGAAATTTTCTCATGGGAGAAGGGGTGGGGAATGGGGTGGGGGATGTCCCTCAGCCCAGCCTGCACCATCTCACAATCCAGGAACTCTGACTCCTAACCACTCGCCTGCCTGCCTGATCACCCGTAACCATTCTGCCTACCTACCTGATCCACCCTAACCATTCACCTGCCTGCCTAATTGCCCCTAACCACTTGTCTGCCTACCTGATCGCCCCTAACTGCTCGCCTGCCTGTCTGATCGCCTGGGCCCCTGCTACCACAGCTTCATCCGGAAGGATGTTCAGAATGACGGCTGCAAGGTCATTTGGCTGTCAGGTCTAATTAGCATATTACACTTTTATTATTAGAGATGCTTCAGCAGTAGTACCACAGAAAGACATAATGAACTGGCATACTTAGAGAGAAGTTGGAAGTCAATATTCCCCCAAATAGTAAAAAAACATTGTTCACAATTTTGACTGCATTAAATATATACACATGTGCACACACTCAGCATAACTACACCATGTTTAAATGGATAATAAACATGGAGACCACAGAGAGAGATACTTCAACCTTTGCTGGTGTTTATATACACACCAGACATATCCAATCACCAGTTTTTACAGATATGGGAACCCTGACATTGCTGCCCATAGCAAAGAAACAGCCATCTGGTCCTCACTCATTTCTCTTCTCTTCCATAGAAAATCCGGAGCCTCACCCTACCTGGTATGGCTCAGTGGATACAGTGTCGGCCTGTAGACTGAAGGATTCCTGGTTTTATGCCAGTCAGGGGCATATGCCCAGGTTGTGGGCTTGATCCCCAATGTGGGATCAATAATTCCCACTCATCATTGGTGTTTCTGAATCTCTCCCTCTCTGAAATCAATAAAAATAGATTAAAAAATAAATAAATAAAATCCAGAGCTGCCCTCTTTCCCTTTAGTACTGACAAGGCGCTGTATGAACCACCACTATGGAACCATCAGCTTACAGCCTCTCATCATTTAGCATAAGCCAAACAAACTGCTCACCGCTCTCTGGAAAGAGAGGCATCCTTATCTGATGCTCATTTACAGCTGACCTTTGTACAACACAGGTTTAATCTGTGCAGGTCCACTTCTACATGGATTTTTTTCAATAGCGGTGGCTTTTTTATCCTCTGTCCTTCATTTCACATGCATGTTCACCAACCATGGATTGAAAACAGTATTCTCACTCTCAGTTGGTGAATCTGTGGATGCTGAGAGTTACCTGAATTCATCGTTCTGAGCCACATTACATAAGGCTCTTTAGCATCCACATATTTTTATATCTGTGGGAGTTCTGGGACCAATCCCTTACAGATACTGCAGTATAACTATAGTAAATTGAGGGAAGACAAGAATGATGACAGATTTAGTGGGGGGGGGGGGAGCAGACAGCAAATTTTGACTGCAGGAGGTGTTTTCCCTAAGCCCTGTTTTATCAAAAGTCAACTGTACTCAACTAATGGGAGGTTTTGGAACAAACCTGGCCTTATTTCTGGCATCTAGGGAGTGGAACCAATAACCCTTGGATTGGGTAACAATATTTTGGGAAAAGCCTTGGGCTAATCGGATCCTATACTGCTGGCCACAAATAATCTCTCTTTCACCCTTACTCTGGTTCTGTGCCCCTTCCTCACCAGTGTCCACTGTACATCCATTTGTGGGCCACTCTTGTCCTGGTAATTTACATCCCACTGCAGACAAAGTATGTCTGGAAACAACAAACTCCATGTACAACACAGGGAGATGCATAGCATGGATCAGTCTGGGGACAATGGGAACCACACTGTTGGCTAATCAGGTTAGTAAATCCTACTAACATGATCACATACATCAACCCTGAGGATCACACTCTTCCCTCTGTATCAACCCTTACCAGCAACACCTACTCCTGCAAAACCAGACTATAAAAGGCCACATGTAAGTCCTAAATTCCTTCTAAACCCTATGGGCTACCATTTACTTCAAATAAGGTACAACCCACTATTATTATTAACTACCAATTAGAGCAATGAACCACTTCCTACCAAGTCTTATTTAAGATATGCCCAGCGATAGTATGCACCTACTGCTATACCTAGGATGTTCATGATAGATGCAACCAAGTTAAAACTCTGTAATCCAGAGTCTGCACCAATAAAACCTATCAAATTATAGGTATAAAATTATAGCTCTTCCTAATCCCTGGTATAATGATAAAAATAACTCCTGCCAACAATGTATGCCCTTACAAATACTGGTCTCTTTTCCTATCTACACTAATAAAAGGGAAACATGTAAATTGACCATCCCTCCACTATGCCCACCAGTCAATCAGGGTAAGTATGCAAATTAATCCAACAAAGATGGCAGTGGCCACTGAGCTGGAGTAAGCAGGAGGCTCAGATTACCTCCAACTATGGAGGAAGCCAAGCTTCCCACCCGTCCTTGCCTCCACTCAAGGAGTGGCCAGGAGCCTGGGTCACTGGGGGCATGGCCAACCTGCAAATGGCCCTCTGCCCCTTACCCAGGCTGGCTACGCCCCCATGGAGTAAGAGTTCTTGCTGGGTGGCCTGGCCAGCCTGCAAAAAGTCATTATACCCTCACTCAGGCTGGCCAGGCACCCCAGCAGGAACCCCCACCCTGAAGGGGATGTGGTCAGCTTGAAAACAGCCCTCAGCCCCTCACCCAGGCTGGCCATGCTCCCCCCACCAATGGGGACCCCCATCCCATGGGGGCGTGGCTGGCCTGAAAACCACCACAGGCCACTCACCCAGGCCACCCCATGCCCAAGGGAACCCCCACACTGATCCAGGACAATCTTCAGGACAAACCAGCTGGCCCCCACCCATGCACCAGGCCTCTATACTAATAAAAGAGTAATATGCTAATCAGACTGTGAGACCTTCCCAGACACATTCTGGACATTATTCTGGACAAAGCCACTGTGGCAGGGCTGAGGTAGAGGCAGTTAGAGGCCAAGAGGGAAGGGCAGTGTGGATGATCAGGCCGGTGGAGGGGGGGGCATTGGGGGTGATCAGACTGGTGGGGTGGACAGTTGGGGGAGAGCAGGTCAGTGAGGAGGGAAAGTGGGGGCAAGCAGGCCATCAGGAGGGCCAGTTGGGGGCAAACACACTGACATGAGGGGCAGTTGGAGGTGATCAGGCTGGTGGCAGGTGGCAGTTGGAGGTGAGAAGATCATCAGGCAGAGTGGTTAGGGGCAATCAGGCAGGCAGGCAGGTGAGCAGTTAGGAATCAGTAGTCCCAGATTGTGAGAGGGATGTCCAGCTGCCGGTTTAGGCCCAATCCCTGTAAACCGTCAGCAGGACATCCTTTGAGAGGTCCCAGATTGGAGAGGGTGCAGGCCTGGCTGAGGGACACCCTCCTCCTCCACCCCCCACCCCCCGCACATGAATTTCATGCACCGGGCCACTAGTTAATTATATTGATCTCTGTCCCTCCAGTATTTATTGAAATGGAAAAATCTTGCAGTAGCCACACGGCCAAGGGACTCTAACCATGAATTTTCTTCATGGCCACTTAGCAATATATACAAGGAAGGCAATGTATACAGCATAATATCACCTGGGCCAATGCATTTCTAAACCAATTGGGGACCGACACCTGTCTTGTGAACTCTTCCCGAAGCTAACCTTCTCATAATACTTACTGTCAGTTGTACATAATCCCCAACTGGAGGGAGCTGTATGACAACTGCAACACTGTCGGTCTACAGTAAACAATCACGGCTTTGGGGTCTTGCAGCAAAGACAATTCTTATTAAAAATACACCTGATTGCATGGGGAATCTAACAGCTCTCTACATGGGAGTTTCTCTGCTCGAAATCACAACTATTTGCTTACAGTTTTTACAGAATTTGCTAGGTCTACCACAACCACCTTCAATAAGAATTTAAGAAATAAATGAGGGAAATTGCCACCCAATGTTATTTTTCTGGGGGATCCTTAAAAAATGTACACAACCCCACCTTATAGAAAATAGAAACAATAATGAAAAGGCCAAAGGCAAAGCTAACCTGGGAAGCAATGTATTGATGTAGCCATCCTCCAAGAAACCACCCTGAGGCTACTGGGTTAGTCAATCCCACTGCCCAGAACACTTTCTACAGAATGGAAATTATGAGGCAAGTTGTCCCCCACTGGCGCCCAGTAATGTCGTGATAAACACGTACAGAAATTGACAAATATGTAATTTATGTCTATTTATTTTTTAAAAATGGTCCAATTTAAGAATCCCATATGTGTATGCCCCTTGCTCATTTTACACTGCTGTATGCAGTTATATTAATAAAGCACAAAGAGTTGACAGATACCCATTACTTTTATTTTTGTGAATATAATAATTTTTTGATCATAATTTTTTGTTGAAGGGAGGGAGACTTTAGCCTAGAAGAGGTTTCTCAGCCTCAGCATGATTGATGTTTTGGGCCAGATAATTCCTTGCAAGGAGCTGTTTGAGTCTTACATGTTTGACAGCATCCCCCATCTCTACCCCATAGATGCAAGTAGTGTCCCCAGTCTGAACTGTGACAAACCAAAACCTTTCCAGGATTATCAAATTGCTTCAAACTTGAGATGGAGCAAATTCCAACCCTCTATTGGCATAGAGAAAAAAATACTATGCCTTTTTATTCCTGTTTTCCTACCTCCACACCTAGCTCTTTTATTCCCAATTATAGAAATCTTGTCCATTCCCCAGATAATTTTCAAAGCAATAGATAATGGGTCTTTTATTAATTGCTAGAATTTCTGCTCCCAAACTATACTTTTAAAGTTAAAATATGGGTCTATCTATCCTCCTTTTTGTGTCTAAGTGTTACAGGTTTAATTTTGACTTACTTTTATTTTTATTAAATTTATTGTAAAACAGTAATAAAGGTTTGCATTTCTGTGACTTTCTACACCATATTTTCTCAGAAGTCTTTCTATCTTTTTAAAAAAGTAGAAACTATTTCATAAAAAATATTTTTTGACCCAGTAAAATTCCTGATTTAGTTCACTTTATAGGTTAAGAAAATATTATTTCAAAGTGCACACATAACTGAGAAATTTAAAATACCATCATGGATGAAATCCATTTTGTGAGTTAAGAAATCACTGTTTCAGAATATGAGTAAAACCTGAAGGATTCAAATACTGTCATTGAGTTTTTATGGATGTCAGTAGTTCTCAACTTTCTTCCTTTGCTTTCCCTCTCTTAAGAGTGAGGTTTAAAATACATTTTACACAAAATATTTGTTCTAACAATGATCAGCAAATGGTTACTGAGAAACCATGATTCTGGATTTAAACAGGGGATTCAGTGGGCTGGTGCCTTCTTGGGATATCTTACTATGAATGTGTACAGCATCCCGGGCCAAGCTGGTGACTGGCTTCCGGCCCTGGTGAATGTAAGCATCAGAATGGGAGAGAGCAGAGCAACTGAGAGGTAAGGGTCCTTTGAAGAGAAAGTTCATCTACTTGAAACTGTCCCCAGAGTAAAGCAAAGGTAGAACTGCATGCTATTATATACATCGATATGACTCTCAACTTTGTCTCCTTCCCTGTTCTTTCTGAGAAACATTTTCTAGATTCTATACATGCACAGAATATATCTATCGAACATTTTTTTAAAAAATTACTTTTCTAAATTCTTCAATTTTTTAAAATTCCATTTGGATTATTCAATATGACTTGAAATTGTGCCATAATGTAAATTTAGCCTCTAAAGAGTCCACAGAAAGCTGTCTAAAAATATATGCTTAGTGTGAATCTCAAAACAACTGTTGACGATGCTGAGGCAGGTAAGAGAGTGTTTTTCTTTAAGTGTCCTGTGCTTTATGTGTGAAAAAAAGAGTCTAGAAAAAACTCTACTTAATTTACATGGATGAGTTGTGCAAGAGATAATCAGACACCTAGCTTTTTTTTTTTTTTGTACCCAGATCTCAGCAAAAGCAGTGTCAAGCACTGTGAAGAGCAGGCTGTAATTGGACCTTGGAAAATCCCAAGAATTATATCTCTAGAACCAAATTAATTGCTCTTAGGGAAGATTACATGTAATTACTCCAAAAAGCTACTGATGAGAAAAGTTGTCTGCTGCTTTATTTATTCTAATAAGGATTTTTTTCTTAATCTTTTTACACATACTTTTATGTACAAGAGGCTGGTTTCCTAGCAGGGAGGGGCCCCAATACAGGTGTTCAGGGGCTTGGGAGCCATTGAGAGAGTGTTCATTTGGAGATGCCTGTGTGAACTGCAGACTGATGGGGAAGGACAAGGGAACCAGAGAGGATGTTCTCTCAACTATACTTCAGCCTCGACCTGGTTCTAGTGGAAGGCTCAGGGGCATACAAACCATCGCAGTTGTCCTGCTTAAGGCAACTGGGTGGGGCAGCCTTGAACTCTGAGTCAGCCATGGTAGTAACATGTCATCTAAGAGCAATTCTCTGGAGAAGGGGAATAACATCATTTACATAATGAGTCCAAATTGGAGAGATTCATCCTATGTCTAGAAGTAGGCATTTCTGAAAGCCCTGGAAATTAGTCTTCATATTGCATTATCTCTCCACTGCACATTTCAATGTTTCTCTCCTACTCATGTTTACTGGAAGGGACAGTAAATACCAAATTTAAAAAAGAGCAACTACAAAATGGTGGTGGGGACCATCAAAGCTATTTTGTGCTATTCCTAAGATGAGGTAGGACTGAGAATACAATTTCAATGGAACCTAAAGATGAATTTTCCAACAAGCCAGTACTGCACAGCATTGCAAGGAACTGTTTTGGGGTGTGTGTTTTTCTATTTGTTTGTTTGTTAATCCTCATCCAAGGCTATTTTTTTCCCATTGATTTTTAGAGAAAGTGGAAGGGAGGGGAAGAGACAGAGAAAGAGAAACATTGATGTGAGAGAGACACATCGATTGGTGCCTCCTGCACATGCCCCAACAGAAGCTGGGGATCAAGCCTGCAACCGAGATACACGCCCTTGACCAAAATAAAACCTGAGACCTGTCAGTCCAAGGGCCAATGCTCTATCCACTGAGCCAAACCAGTTAGGGCAAGGAACTGTTTTTAAAAGAAGCAACCTCAGAAAATATATTTAGTCATAGCTTCATGAGATTCTCTTCTGAAATCTACTGACTACATTATATTTTTTCTGTCTCAGGATATTTATGTTCTCACCAAGTTTAGGCTACCAAAAGGTTAATGCCAGAGACTTGTTCAAAAGTGAATCACAGATCCTTTGAATCATTTTAATGCTATTTTAATTTAGATCTATTAGCATTAAATA
This sequence comes from Murina feae, assembly GCA_004026665.1. Taxonomy (NCBI): domain Eukaryota; kingdom Metazoa; phylum Chordata; class Mammalia; order Chiroptera; family Vespertilionidae; genus Murina; species Murina feae. Next base: position 71,212 of record PVJC01001328.1, read on the forward strand.
CGTAATACACCTATGTACAAACCCACCAGTATACTAATGCACTATAAAAATATAAAAAATATGACATCCTTACTCTCCAACATTGACATGTGTGTATTTATTGTTATTTTATAATAAATTAGGGACTCTTTCCATTTTTTACTTTGTTTAAATGTCTTAATTTTATCAACAAAGTAGATCCACACACTATAATTAAAACGAACAAATAAAAAAATTCTAAGATCTACCAACTCTTTGCCCTAAACCATTTTACCATTATAGGGACTAGGCTGAAGTTTTCTGAGGCAGCCAATAAATGTTTCCAGTTTTCTACCTGTAATAACTCTCCAGGTTTAGTTTTAGAGAAAATAGGTTGTTACAGTGAAATTTCTGAGGACCTGTAGAGCCCTACTCCCCCCAACTGCCTTTATACTAATACTAGTGGCCCAGTGCATGAAATTCATGCACATTAAAAGGGAATTAGAGGAAATATTTTAATATTGCTATATGCCCTTTCTCTATAATAGAAGTGTCAGATATTAAAGAAAATTAGTAAAACGTATATGAAAATCTTCCTCCTGTCAGAGTCTGAGGTGTACCATGGAACTCAGAGTCAAGTCTTCAACCACGCATGTGCACCTCAAAATCACTCAAGACCCAAACCTGGACGGCCCCCCTTCATTGGGCTAGATCCAGACCCAGCCAGTCCCACCCTGTCAAGCTCTGCCAGGTGGGGGGGTGCAGCCTCAGGTCCCCTGGGTGCCAGGGCAGGGGGCATGGCCTGAGTTCCTCTGGCCTGGTGCCAGGGCGGGGGGAGCAGCCTGAGGTCTCCTGTCAAGCCCTGCAGGTGGAAGGCACGACCTGAGGTCCCCTGTCAAGCCCCATGTAGGAGGTGGGTAGGCGCGCAGCCTCAGGTCCCTGCTGATTGCTCCTTAAGGCTCGTTATGGGAACTTAGCCTCAGCTGTGGGTGCAAATTGACCGGAGTGATGGTCAATTTGCATATTCCCTCTTTGTTATATAGGATTAATCTGTTTTAATTCAATGCCACTTAAATTTCCCTTGTACATGATTTGTTCACTAAATTGCAATACTTTCCAGACTGCCAAGAATGCTACAAGCCAAAGGCCAGATTCAAGCAATTGAGACTATTTTGTGTCAAAACAAAATCTGGAGAGATTCCAGCTGTCGGATGCCCCGTGAGACATTTATCTCAGAAGTGTAGTAGTTTATCTACTACTTTATGGACTTCTGCACAGTGCTGGTAGACATAATACATTCAGACAAAAGGCAATAAGACATAACATTCCTAAAGAAATACACACTGAACTCCTGTATCTATAGTCCATCAGCTGAGCATTCAAGTAGGCTCTTAGGCATGGCCGCTAAAAGTTTAAGTGCCTACGGAAACTTGGGTGAATGGTTTTAGCACTTGGACACACTTTACATGGTTGTACCTTTTTATGCGATCCAACAAAAACAAACATCAAAAGAATTCGGTGCAGAGCCAGTCATGTTGGCCATTTCCTAATATTCAGAGGGTTCTTTAAAGTCTTTGGCATAATTCCATTGACTGTGGTTAACTGACAGCTATTTCAATTACCTGGAATTCTCACAATTGTTTGCTAGAAAAGGGGACATTTGGAAACGGGGTCCTAATTATATACCTAACAGTGCTTCAGAAACATGCACGGTTCATTAAATCTCTACTAGGCCAATTTTTATACATCAAATTAAAAGAATGAGCAAAAATTATTTTTACTTTTCCTTCAATTTGTATTAATGATAAATACATGTGCATGCACAGGCACATACATACATTCTATGATGAGTCTATAAAATATTTTATCTGATTCATACATAGTTCTTATAATAGTATTAATTATATTTTCTTAAAATTAAATAAATAGGCTTTGTTTAAATATATTCCCATTTTTTAAATAACAAAATTTAAACTATGACTGATTCAGAAAAAAAAAAATGATCTGAAAATCTGGACAAAGTTAACAAGGAAAAGAAAAAAAAAGTTGTGGGCTGCATTACACTGGTACTTTTTAAAAAAATATTGAGAAAGAAGATACTGAAACATTTAAAATGTATGTTGTGTAGATTATCATTGCTACTTAAGGTTATGAGTGATTGTTTAGGCTATATAATTTTTCATGAGAAAATAATGAAACTGGCATTTGGTGCCCTATTCTTATTTTAGATTGTATTTCCTTAAATTAAAAATCAAAAGAAAGGACAGACACTAAAGCCTTATTATATTTTCAACTGAAACCTCCTCTTGAGATGTACAGTGGAGGATCAGAAATGTAATATTGGGGTGGCTTTGTCTCCTATCTGCATATTACAGATTAAAGGTCGTTTTGCTTTGATCATCAGGACACAAAAGTCAAATTCACATGCATAAATTACTTTGCTAACTACATTAGATTAATATTAACACAAAATGATTAGTAATTTATGTAGTAGAGCTGCAACTTGCTCACTGACACCATGGCATAGTTGAGTGGAAGGGAAGCGCAGGGTTTGCTGCTGACATGCAAAGAAATACAAAATATTTAAATATTTAGATACTTTTCTTTTTAAATCCCAGTACAGCATTTTCAAATTGCAGAAGTAATGAAAATAAGTGACATATGCGCAAATAGTATGCTACTGGATATAAATGCAGTTTTGCCAAATGCCCTGTGTGATCATGTTCTGGGCAACACTGTGAGCCTTTCTGCAGTTATGTCTGTGCATCAGCACGGATGCCCAGACGTTCCCCTTGAGACCCTGCAGCTTCACAGCCCTGGACTGAGTGAGGAACTGCTGAGCAGCAGACCCTGGGCTTCCTGTCCCACTCAGCCATTCCATGGTGTGAGTGAGCAAGTTGCAGCAACTGCAGCTCGTCCTGCTTGGTGACAGCTCCAAATTTTCAGATTTGGTTCATAAAGAGGTAAAAGAAGAGAAGACTAAAAACGATTTACCTCTGTTTTATTTCATCTAGACTCAGGGCTCTCTTAAGTAAAGGGAATAAATAACCAATCAAATTCATAAGTAGAGAAATACACTTCACACATACCTGATAAAATACTTCCTACTTACGAGTGAAAACTTTAAACTTAGTTTTTGGAGACCATGGAGAGAGAATGGTCTTTCTCAGATCCCATACATCTATGTGCCTAAAGTAAATATCTATTTACACTTGATTTTTGAGGAGAAAACTATGAACTCTCACTTCAAAAGAGACAGCTGACGTATGTGCTGGAAAACCAAACTTGAATATTCCAAGTGACTAATGACACACAGAGTCAAGCTAGTATGGTAGGAGCCACCTCTCTTTTTTAGGAAATTTTATGAGCCTAAAATTAAACTATAAATAATAAATGAGATTTTTATTCTTGAACTCTTGTGTTACATCAAATAACAATTATGCATATTTTGAATTATGAGACAATAACATATATAAGAGTCTTGTTGGCTACATAAGCCACTTGTTTTTATTACAACAACCTTTTGTGGAATTACAATCCCATAATTTAAAACAGCTTGTTAAGTATATGCTAGCATTCATCATCCACAACCATTTCAATGCTGACTGTTATCTAGATGAACAGATGGAGGAGGAAAGATGAGATTTAGAATTAAAAGCATATAAAGTTCTTATGATCACATAAGTGTTTCCAGAGGAGCAACAAAGAAGTAGAAACGTTTTAAAATGGTATATCTGAACATGAATTCCCTGTCATTCACCCTTTGCTTGTGGGTTGCATCCTATACAAATCAGAGGCATTTTAAATGCAGTTACTCTGAAGCTCGACTTTCTCTCTATAAAATGAGGTTAATCTCTATAATATCTGAGTTCTATTCTAGCCCTTACAATCTTGTTTAGAATCCAAGTACCCAATCCAAAAAGCAAATAGACTTTCCACACTTGTGAGAAAATATGACCTTCACTTTCATGCATGTGAAAATATCTGTTATACCCAAAAAACAAAAACAGACACTGAGTGAGATTCCTTTTCCCAGAGCTATCTCATAAAGGATGGGTATACACATAAACCAGGAAACTCATGCTCTTTCCAAAAATCCTGAACCTAATTCCCAAAGGTAATTTCTTCATGTGTGCAGTCCTTTCTGAAGAGGGTTATTTAACTCAATGGATATTTCTTATTCTACTTTTTCTCCCTGAAGTTACAGATTTCTAACACAGCCAAAATATTAGTATTTTCATGAAGAATGTTATGCTTTCTCTTGGCTGACATGGTACATAAAAAAATATTTTCACTGTCTGCTAAAATGAAAACATGAAGCATCAAAAATAAAAACAACAAATCTGTACACTTATCTCAATTTACATATTCAATTTGTTTCAGATACAAAATAAAGACCCTTTAGATAAGAGAATCTCTAGAAAGAAATAAATGCCCCATGGGTACAAAAGGCAAATACAGAAATCCTAAAGCTTCTTTTACCTATATGACAGGTTTTATCAAGGAAAACTTCTGGTTGTATTTTAATAAAGTAAACATTAATATATACCATACATTATAGGGAGAATTTCCTCAGAGTGTTCATAATATAGAATTCATTTATATTAAAACATTTAAAAATTAATAATTCAGTTAATCCATGTTTATTGAGCAGCCCATTCTTTTTCTTTATGGATAATACTAGAGGCCACATGTGCAAAAATCATGTACTCGGTGGAGAAGGGGGAGGTCCCTCAGCCTGGTCTGCACCCTCTCACAGTCCAGGAGCCCTCAGGGGATGTCTGACTGACGGCTTAGGCTTGCTTCCCCAGTCCTTAGCACTGTTGTGGAGGTGGAAGAGGCTCCCGCCACTGCTGCTGTGCTCACTCATCAGCCATGAACCTGACTTCTGGTTGAGCATTGCTCCCACTGTGGGAGCACACTTACCACCAGGGGGCAGCTCCTTCATTTCGCAGCTGTTCCGTGGTGGTCAGTGTGGGTCATAGTGAACGGTTGTTCCGACGTTCAGTCGATTTGCATATTAGTCTCTTGTTATATAGGATTAGAGGCCTGATGTATGAAATTCATGCAAGGGACTCAGCCCTCACAGTGGCAAAAGCTTGCCTCAGCCCTCGCAGCCACAGCTTTGTCTGGAAGGATGTCTGGAAGGTCGTTTAGCTATCTAATCTAATTAGCATATTATGCTTGTATTATTATAGACTAGAGGCCCAGCACACAAAAATTTGTGCACTCGGGGGGGGGGAAGGGGAGGGACCCTCAGCCTGGCCTGTGCCCTCTCACAATATGGAATCCCTCGGGGGATGTCTACCTGCTGGCTTAGGTCTGCTTCCTGGGGGATCAAGCCTAAGCTGGCAGTCAGACATCCCTCTGGCAGCTCAGGAGCCCTCAAGGGATGTCCACTTGCCAGCGGGAAGCAGGCCTAAACTGCAGTCAGACATCCTCTGTGCTGCTGAGGAGGCAGGAGAGGCTCCCACCACCACCACTGTACTGGCAGCCAACAGCCTGGCCTATGGCTGAGCAAAGCTCCCCCTGAGGAGTGCACTGACCACCAGGGGGCAGCTCCTGCATTGAGTATCTGCCCACTGGTGGTCAGTGTGTGTCATAGTGACCAGTAATTCCCAGTCATTCTGCTGTTAGGGTCAACTTGCATATTACCTTTTTATTATATAGGATAGAGGCCTGGCACATGGGTGGGGGCCAGCAGGTTTGCCCTGAAGGATGTCCCGGATCAAGGTGGAGGTCCCACTGGGGTGCCTGGCCAGCCTGGGTTAGGGGCTGAGGGCCATTTCCAGGTTGGCCACACCATATTCAGGGAGGGGAGTCCTGCTGGGGTGCCTGGCCAGCCTGGGTGAGGAGCTGATGGCTGTTTGCAGGCTGGCCACCGCCTCCAGCGACCCAAGCTCCCAGGGTGGCTGGCTGGAAGCAGATATGTGGGATTTATTTATCTTCTATAATTGAAACTTTATTGCCTTCAGCAGAGCTCAGGGCCTGCCAGGGCAGACGGCAGGCGTGGCTTCCTCCATCTCCAGGGCAACTAAGCCTAGTGCTTGCTCCAGCTCATGGTTGCTGATGGCCATCTTGGTTGGGTTACAGTCGCTCTGATTGGCTTGGGGTATAGCAGAGTGACAGAAATTTACATGTTTTTCTTTTACTAGTGTAGATGGCTCTATTTTCTTTTGTGTTTTTTTTCTCCCCCTTTGCCCACCTCCACCCAGTTTTCCCCTCCTCAGGCATCACCCCATTGTGGTCTGTGTCCATGGCTTATACATATATGATCTTTGATTAACCTCTTCACCTCTTATCCAGTCTATCCCCCCTCCCCTCTAACAGCAGTCAGTCTGTTCCATGTCTCTGGTTCTACTTTGATTGTCAGTTTATTTTGTTCATTAGATTTTGCATAGTGAGATCATAAGGTAGTTGTGTTTCTCTGACTGACTTATTTCACTTAGCGTAAGACTCTCCAGGTCCATCCATGCTATAACGAAAGGTAATATGGCTACATAGTATTCCATTTATGGCTACATAGTATTCCATTGTGTAATTATACCACCACTTTTTTATCCCCTCATTTACTAATGGGCACTTGGGCTGTTTCCAGATCTCGGCTATTGTAAATAATGCTGCTAGGAACACAGGGATGCATATATTCTTTCAGATGAGTGTTTCAGATTTCTTAGGATATATTCCCAGAAGTCAAAAGGCAGTTCCATTTTTAACTTTTTGAAGAAGTTTCATACTGTTCTCCACAGTGGCTGTAGCAGTCTGCATTCCTGCCAGGCGTGCACCATTGTTCCCTTTTCTCCGCACCCTCGCCAGCACTCATTGTTTGTTCGTTTATTGATGGTACCCATTCGGTCAAGTGTGAGGTAGTATATCATTGCCATTTTAATTTGCATCTCTCTGATGACTAGTGTTATTTTTATTCCCATACATTTTTAGTAATTTTTATCAAGTTATTTTGTCTTTTTTACATTGAATAAATAAGCCAAGGGACTGCTGCAGTATATATTTTTCTGAAGACAGAGTTTCCAGGCTCTTAAATAATTTTTGTAAATATCAAACACACTTTCACATCTGCTTAAGCATTTTCATTTTGGACAAATGGCATCTCCTTTTGATTATCTCCCTAGTTGAGTCTGAATCCATTTGTTGATTTATAAAGTATCACTTCCAGGAAGTACAAGCCTGAGCAGCGTGTGGGGTAGGAGAATGTTGGGAAGATGTTTACATAGAAGCAGAAAGGCTTCGATCCAGGGTGCTCTGCTCCAAGAGGTGGCCAGTTTCCCTTTGAAATTTAAGATGAGTTCCAACTGCGAGTGAATTTTTTTTCAATACTTTGTATGTTAAGTGTCATATTTGAACACTATTCTCCTGTCGGATGGGCATTTCATTGTTATTTAATTGGTTTGTTGTGCTGAGGTAGATTTATAGGAAAAATATTTTAATAGGCATACCTATCAAATTTTATCATGATTATAAGACCAATAAAATTCAATAAACATATTCAAGAAATGCATAGCTAGCTCTCTATGGAATAAGTAAGTCTGTTATATAAAATAAAGTGCAGCTGTCTCTTTTATTGAAGCTTTTCCTTTTCTTGCAGACATATCGACTAATCCATTTCTATTTCCTTTGGGTCCTTATGGCCCTTTATTCCTGTCCCACAGCTGCTAGGTGCACGCTGGCAGACACCCATCGGATCACTGGGCCTCCCTGAAGTCCATTGGCAGGCTTCGACGCAGAAATTAATTCTGCTTTTTGAAAAGAGGGTGATGCCATAACCATAGAACACCGCTTCAGATATCTTTACAGGATAGAATCACGTGCAATCAAAACAAACATGATAATTTTGAATGTCCCCACCCTGCCTGGGCCATTACTAAAGAGGTTTTCTTTCACCTTCTGCTATCTAGAGCATTTACAAGGGATACCAGAGAATGAGCACCATCATTTTTTAAGGAACATTTTAGTGTCAGATTTTTTTTTAATTGTTTGGTAGAACAAGGATTATGAAAGGACAGCCCTTGGTAAAATTTGTGAATTAAGTGGTTTGCCTTTTTCCTGGTATCAATGAAGTCCTTCTCTACCAATCCCTAGACATCGAAAGTTTCCAAAGAACTCTGGGTTCCTGTGGTAACTTTCATCATTGGCAATATTTGATGCACTATGTTCACTATTAATATATTTAGGCAACAGCCTCTATGAAAACTTGTACAGCAGAGAATATAACACTAATGACTTAATTGGCCCCATGAAGGGTTTTCAGGATATCGCTTTCCATGTGAAAAATTCCCAGTAGCTACTTATTTTGAAGACACCTCCTGATCAGCCAAATTTAGGGCTGAGAAAACAACACACATTTAATGTGTTTATAAGTTCAAAAACAGTATCATTTTATCACCTCTCCTTATATTATACCCTTCATTTTTAATGGATCTTTTGTATAGGAAAAATGACCTATTTCTGATGAGTCACACACAGCTACACTGCATCAGAAATAGATAATGTATGAGTGAGTGCATATAGATATATATGGCATACATAGATATAATTATATTTATATATACAAAAAGATTCAGAAATATATGTATAGAATATATACATATGCAAATACACCCATTATGTACATTTACAATTCAGAGACATGTAAATATATAGTACTAAACATTTGGTATTATTTTCTTTAACTGGAGAAGTGTGATGTGAAGAGTGATCTATCTACTGATCCATCCATTGGTTAAATCATTTTTTTTTCTAGTTTCCAAGTATTCCATATGACCTTAGTGACAACTCATTTTTTAAAAATGATGAGCATTATGCTGTGTTTCTCATTAGAAGTATGGATGCAAGAAGGCTATTACAAAGGATGAAAAATGTAACTACATGTTGCAATCTCTTTCTTATATAGGTCATTCTCTTTGATCTGCACTTGAAAGCATTACCATTTCCAGGAGATGTTACAAAAAAAATAAAAAGCAATTTACCACCACATCTCAGTTAGAGGAGCTTATAGTATTAAGGGTTCATCACATTTTTCACTCTTCCTCTTTTTCTGTCTGAAAAACAGTGTTACATGGTTTCAGGCCAAGAAGTTGAAATTTTACTTTCCTATTAGAATTTTTTTTTCTTTAGCCTTAAAAAAATTCAACTTGCAAGTAGTGCTTTTTTAAAGAGGACTAAAGAATAAAGGAAGGATGCTCGTCCTTCTACTGAATAAGGAACTGCAGTTAGGCAAGGCTGGGTCTTTTAATACCATCACTGAATATTAAAATGTCTATACTGTTCTAGTGAAATAGTTTACATGAGCCACAATAGTCTTTAAAAAAAGTTTTATGAAATTTGAAATTCAACAACTTTAGACTATGTTAACACCACAAACTTGACTTTTTAAAATCATCATTCAAAATAATTTTTTGCTATCTTTTCCTAATTTATTCTCTAGGTGAGGAAAGACATTAGTATAAACATTTTATCAATAGAGAAGCAGGAGTAGCTGATAAGAATTAACAGATGGAATGAGTGGAAGAATTGAAATTAAAAGTTTGTTTTTTGAAACATGAGCCTCTAACTAGACTACTCAATGCCAAGAAAATTTCATCAATTTCTTAGAATACCTGGAATTGGAAGCCTAATTTTTTAAACTCCTTATTATGATGGATTTATATTTAATAATGTACTTTATTATTTTAGGGTCATCTTGTTTCTTGAGACTTGAAACTTCAGGGACAAATCTGATATCTTAAAATCCTATTGTATTAATTCCTTTAAAGTAAATCACAAAATGGAACAACAAAAGAGATTTAAGGGATTATACCAATTGTCCCACCTATTTCTAAAATTCAGCTATCCATAATAATAACAGCATAATATGCTAATTAGACCAGACATCCTTCCAGATGACCTTCTGGATTAAGCCAGGGTTGCAAGGGAAGCCTGGGTCCCAGATGCCAGGGGGAAGCCAGTGCCAGCAGCCAGGGGAAGGAAGGCCTACTCTTGCATGAATTTTGTGCATCAGGCCTCTAGTTAAATTATATTTTATAACAGTCATGAACTGACTACAAGTATATTCTTCATATAGAATGAATCATAAGCAATTCATATTTTAAGCTGGGCTATGTTAATTGTTTTAAACACTTTATTTTCACTATATTACATAAACCTCAAAATTATTCATGTATAAGTGCTACCATCCTCATTTACAAATGACGAAAATTGATGTTTACAAATACAATGTTTCCCCCAAATTTACATGGCCAATCCAGAAATGAAGAGATCTGTTTGACCGCAAAGCCTGAGGTATTAATAGGTGGATTATATTACCTCCCAAGTGATCTCATGTAGGTAAAGAATCTATAACACCAGTAGCGATAACACACCAGGGGCCAATGAGAGACAGGGGCCGACTCATCACCATTCAGCATGAATCTTCTAACCAGAAAGTGAGTCAGCGAAGGAAGCTGAAAATCTCTATAAATCTTTTTTGGAAGCCAAAAAAAGATGTTCTTTATTGATAGTTATTGGGATCCTTCAAAATTCTGTAATTCAGTAAAGTATGTATTTGAATGTCTTAAGGAAGAACAGACTCATAGAAATAATGTACCCAGTGATTCAGGCATCAAAAGGCCCTTGATAAAAAAGTTAGTAAAGTCATCAAGGGAATCACCAAATATCCCTAAATGAACCCAAAGCCTAAATTATTGGTGAGAAGGGGAAATGGTGTCGAGAAATGTGTGCCTATTCCAAGCTCCTTAATTCAATTATGGAAACAAGATGCAAGTCTATTACATATGAATATATGAAGCTTGATGTGATAAATATGTTAAAAATGTAAAAAGAAAGATCCCATTGTTATACCCTTAGGGAGACTAATTAACATTGATTTATATTTTATAACAGCTCAAGTTAGAGTGACTAATAGTAGGGAAATTATCTTTACTTCAAAAAAAGGATCCACTGAAATGAAATATATGAGTAAAACTTAGGGAAAACAGTCATTTTTATAGCCTATGGAACAAATCAAAGAATCTATGAAATATGAAGTAAAGAAATAGAAAGTTTAGAATGCCTTCTAGTTTCATACAAATTAGAGTCTGGCTACATATTTTTATGAAAATTGAGATTAATACTTTGCAACTCAGGAGTGATGACCACAGTGACACTGTGGCCAAAGTTAAAAGGGCCCTCAAAGCTAAATAACATTTTCCTTCTTAAATGTCTTTTCTTCAGGATTTCATCAAAAACTTCACATTTCACAGATCAACTGGTATCCTTGTCTCCACTGTATATAAATGTGTTTCATCTCTTCTAATTTCATTCCCCAGAGTGTAAAAGTCCCTAGCCTCTAACTAGAAACAATAATAGCATGGTTCTGCATACAAACCATGAACTCAAATGGCTGAGAATTTTGTTTTAAATCACAATGTGTTAATACAATTATATTTGAGCCTCATAACATTTGAGGGGCAGGTTCATTATTGTATCATTATAAAAACATAAAACTTAGAATAAACACCCTAAAGTAAAAAAGAGCACACATATTAAGTATTTTATGGATGCCTGCAAGTTCATATCCTTTTTGACCTACATATTCCCATTAGACCTTATTTTTTTTATCTCATTAACTCAAATCTTAGGGGGAAACATCTACAGATTTATGAGCTATAATCTAATCTGGATTGTTAACATTGCTTTGCAATCGCCTACTCTCCACTATCTCTCTTCCTAATATGCAAGAGTGAACACCAATTGCAACAGCATGGATGGAAATGGAGAACATTATACTAAGTGAAATTAATCAGTCAGAGAAAGATAAATATCACATGATCTCACTCATTTATGGAATATAATGAATAACATAAACTGAGGAACAAAAACGGATCCAGTCAGAGAAGCATTAAACCTCAGAGGGAAGGTAGGGGAGGGTGGGGGTAAGGAGGAGAGATCAACCAAAGGACTTGTATGCATGCATATAGGCCTAGCCAATGGACACAGAAAATAGGGGGGGTAAGGGCCTACGTGTGGGGGGGAGCAAAGGGAGGATAAGGACACATATGTAATAGCTTAATCAATACAGAAATTTTTAAAAAAAGAATTAAAAAAAAAGAGTAGACACATCTCTAGAGAATTCATCCTTTGGATTAAAGGTCACCATTGCTTTATGCTTTTCCATTCAGACTTTTTTTATTCTCTCTTACTGGATTTTCTATACCCAGAGTTTTCAAAGTTTATGTTTCATAGGATTCTGGAATTAGAACGCCTTCATTTCCCTCTAGAGTAAGGGCTTCACTTACCTCAAAATCCACACTGGTACACTGAAAAATTGTATTCCATTTTCCTTTTTAAGTATATAAATCTCTACAATATGTCCAACAGGAACCTAAAACTCAATATATGCAAAACTGTGCACTGTTCCTATCCACGTTACCTCCTAGACCAATTACCATATGACTCACTTGACCAAGTTAACAATTTCAGAATTCTCTCTGACTCTAACACCCCAATAATCCAATCAGAAGCTGTTAATTTTAGAATCTAAATGCCTTCAGAATATGCTTCTATCTTCATCCTTATTGCTGGCACACAGGATAAACCTTTCCTTTATCTCATCTAGTATTCTCCACACTGGCCCTCCTGCCATTTCTCATCTGCTATTTTTATTTCTCTGACTTGGCACTGAAGTTGTATTTTTGAAATTCAAATCTAAGCATGTGACTCATTAAAATCTTAGAAACAAAATTACATTATTATACACAAACTTCGTGATTTTCCAAAAGAAGCTCCTGGGCCCCGTGGCCCAGCCCTTTCACCATCTGTTTGGCTTGTATTTCCTGAATTATGCTCCTTCTCCATCTTCAAAACACATCCTTCAACCTCTGCATCTTTCATCAACTTACCTTCTTTTTTGTAATCAAATTCCCTTTGCCTCCCTCTCATCACAACACTTGTGATCACATTTAAGTTTATCAGGATAATTTAGGATACTTTCCACTATCTCAAGATCTTTAACTTAATCACATCTGCAAAGTCCCTTTTTGTGATATAAGATATCACTACAGGTTCTAGGGATTAAGACCTGAATTTGGGGAGGTCATCATTCTGCCTACCACAATGTTCTAGCTCCCAACATAACTTTCTACATTCACACAAAAGTCAATTATAAAACCATGTATACTCTTTAGTCTTATATGGCTTAGTCAAATTAGCTTTCAGGTTGAGCTGGTATTTGGTAAGTCATTACATCTTCTATGAGGCTTTCCATGGTCTTTGCTGCATTATAGACTCAGGCATTCCCTTGAACATCATCCTGTTGAACCTCATATATATTTCTGTCATATGATTTGTTGATTTGCATTTCTTGCTATATTCTGAGATTCTTTTACCTTTTTTATCTTTACAACCCTAGTGATTAGCACAATGAATAACCCAAGGTATAATGACTTAGTAAGATATAATAAATCTTTGCCCTGTGAAATAAATAAAAATGTTAAATGATTTCTAGAATATTTTAGATGATCACTTTAGCCCACAATGTTTAGTCTAATTGATTATATATAAGCGATTGATAAATTATAAGTATTTATTGAGTACTTACTATATGTAGGTACTTGTGAAAGTTTTTACTTCAAATATCTTTTAATATATTTGACAAGTCTATAAGGAGCAAGGAAGTAAAATGTAACTCTTTTAGACAAATTAATATAAAATATTTCCTAGTTTTAAAACATATTTATTCTCTAGGTTATGCATGCATTCAATTTTATTCAAAAGGGAAGAATAAGATTAACAGCAAGAAAGTATTTTACATAATCAGATAAAATTATATTTGTGGATCAAAGTTAATTTCTTCTTTATGTAAAAACTATAATATGCTAAATACTTTTATTTAAAACATTCAAATTCTCAGTAATTAAAGATCCAGTGTTATAATAAGTCTATAGTCAAGTTTCTGCATTAAAATATGTAGATTACATTTTGGAAAGTAAAATTTGTAAAAAAATTAAAATATTTGTTATTATAAAGCACATTTATAAGACTTTAATCTGGATGGTCCTAAGAACTAGTTATAACTTGGAGAAAATAATTTTCCAAAGTATTTATTTTATCATCTCTAAAATGGGTATTTGGTGGTTCCAACCATATTTAGTTTATTGTGAGAAGTAAATGGGATAGTACCTGAAAGGCATTTAAATCAATGTGTAGCTTCAATAAATTATAGCTGTAAAATTTCTTCTAAATTATACCAGAGTGTTGTGCCTAAATCATAGCTTTTCCAATATTATAACATTTAATTTTGCTTTAGACTAGAACGAGGACAGTCATGACATCCATGAGATTCCCAGCATAATATATTGACAGGATGGGTCACAAGAGGAAGAGCTGAGGAATATCATATGTCTCTGTGGAGAGCTAAGTAGAGGAGATGAAGTAAGGAGGAGTAAGGATTGTCTTAGAGAAAGCCATGATTCAGCTGTATGTAGAACAAGACAGAAGATGGTCACTCTGAAGGTTGCTGCTTCACATCATAAAACAAACAGGTGAGGCCTTGACAACTTTTATGAAATACTTAACAAAACATCTTAACGGTATCACTCTCCTCCCAATTTACTAGTAGTTGTGTGACTCCAGGCAATTAACTTCATCTCTTTATGCCTCAGTTTTGTGAACTGAAGAATTAATATTGTTAAAATGTTCCTATTATTTAAATGAACTACAGAGTCAATGCAGTTTCTGTCAAAATTCCAATAGAACTTTTCATACAAATAAAAAGGAAATCTTAACCTATTTATGGAACTACAAAAGATCCCAAATAGTCAAAGCAATCTTGAGGGAGTAGGATGTTGCCATAAACGGGAACCCTTATGCACCGTTAGTGAAAATGTAACCTGGTACAACCACTATGGAAAACAGCATGCAGCTTCCTCAAGAAATTAAAAATAGAACCATATGATCCAGTAATCCTACTTCAGAGTATCTATCTAAAGGACATAAAATTATTATCTCAAGGAGGTTTTGTATTGTCCTGTTCTTAGCCATATTATTCACAATAGTGGAGGTATAAAAACAATCTAAGTGGCTATCAGCCAATGAAGGAATAAATAAAATAAGATACACACACACACACACATACATTAATATCACTTATATATGAAATCTTTTAAAATGTCAAACACATAGTAAGACAGAGAAAAACTGGTTGTCAGTGGCTGTCAGCAGGTTAGGAAAACAGGGCAACAATGTTAAAATGACACTACAAACTTTCTCTCTCTCTCTGGTAGCCTTTAAGCTTCTCTCTTTGTCCTGAACATTTGCCATAGTAATTATGATGTGTCTTGGTGTGGGTCTTTTCGAGTTCATGTTGTTTGGGACTCTGAATGTAGGGAAAGGTGGGGGAAGGGAGAGAGATCAACGAAAGGACTTATATGCAAGCATACAGGCCTAACCAATGGACACAGACAACAGGGGGGTGAGGACATGAGTGGGGGGATGGGAGGAATGTGGGGATAAGGACACATATGTAATAACTTAATCAATAAAGAAATTTAAAAAAAAACTTTCATAAGGTCTGAAGATTCACTGTACAGCACAGTGACTATAGTTAATAACACTGTTCTATAGCAATTGAAATTTACTAAGAGAGTAGAACCTACATGTTCTGGTCAAAAAATTTAAAAAGCTAGGCATGTGAGGTTATGGTAATATTAATGCAAAGGCAGCAGAGGGGAGATCCATTAACAATATGTAAGTATATTGTATCATCATGTAATACACTTTAAAAACATAATTTTATTTGCCAATTGTACCTCACTAAAGCTATAAAAATGAACTCTTACTGAAAAAGAAACTGATAAGCAAAATTCATGTTATTTTCCTAAAATGTTTTTCAATTTCCTTTTCCATGAAGGAAAAGGAAAGTTAATGAGTTTTACTTGTAATAGCTCTAATTAAAAGTGAATATCTTCCTCAGAACCATTTATACTAGTGTTCAAAGTATTTGTATTTATTAAGGCATTTATAGAGCCACTAGAAGCACATTGCAGGAAGATTCCTGCAAGAATAGGGTTTCCTGAGCCAGAGCAAAGCAGAGAAGGGAGCAAAGCCCACACTATGCTTCCTCCCTTCTCTGCCGCCTTGGCTCCCTCCCTCCTCCCTCCTCCCTCCTCCCTCCTCCCTCCTTCCTTCTCCGTCCTCCCTCCTCCCTCCTCCCTTCTCCCTTCTCTGGTCTCCACCATTGCCTAGGCTCCCTCTGGTCTCTGCTGCTGCCTCAGCTCCCTCACTTCTCCACCATCTCTGCTGCCTCAACTCTGTTCCCTTCTGTGCCGCTTCGCTCTCTTCTGCAGCACTTGGTTTCCTTCTATGCTGTCTTCAGTCTTCGCTCCATGCCTGTGTATGCAAATTAACTGCCATCTTTGTTGGGTTAATTTGTATATCGCTCTGATTGGCTGATGTGCATAGCAGAGTGACACCAATTTGCATTTTACTCTTTCATAGGTGTAGATTCTCTCCTAGAGCAACTGTAGTTTTATTTACTACATTTTTCACTATCATGATAACATTCTCAAAGTTACATTAATGGACTGAAAGAGTTAATCTACCCCTCTCAGTACTACATGTACTACTAAGGAGGAATATTGATGAAAGGATGATTCTAAGTTATTATACAAAATCCTCCCTCATCTGTAGTTTGTAGTATAACAGATTATCCATTCACAGTATCATTTGTCAACATGTTATTATAATAAAGAAACTGAGTAATATATCATAGTTCAAATTATGTCAGCATATTAAAACAAAACAAAAGCCTTCAGTTGTTTTTCACCAACATTTATCATCTCCTTTTCTTTATGTTCATGAACATTTTCTTGATAAATAATTCTTGCATATAAAAGAAATTGTATGAACACAAAGACTTACATTTTGTGTGCATATGATAATTGATAAGAATAACCTAACATTTTAAATGAAATATATAAAAAAATGCTTCTTCATTCAATAGTCATGCAAAATGGTGCTAGGAGATCATCTGTTTCTAACACATTTGTGTAACTAATCAATAGCTTTCCAGGTAAGCAGCTAGTATGCAATGTCTTCCCCATTGAAAAGTGGCAAACTCTCTTGTGTTAATGATTAAAAGTATTTCGTTACTTCCTCTGTGGAGAAATAATCTAAATCTCTTGAAAGTTACCAGTAACTTCATTTGGAAAGCAGTAAAATGAACACATAGACACTACATTTTGTTGTTATTGTTTAAATTGCTGTATAAATACTTTTTATGAAATACTAATCCAAAACAAACAAAAAAACAGTCAAAGCACACACACAAACACAAGCATTTTTAATTTTAAAACACTAAATATTAATACCTAAAATAGAACCAACTGAAAAAAATTTAATGAAAAAATGTTTCTCAAATACTAATTACTTCAAGCTCTTAGCTCAGTTGGAAAGAATAGGGTATTAATGAGCTTTTGATCCTCATAAGGGTAAATTAAATTTACACAGTGAAATCTCTGATCTCTTGCCACAGATTACACCCTGTAATCTCAGCTGGTGACCCAGCAAATGCATTCAATTCATCACCATGAGTCTTGGTTGTGGGAGATTGGATACTTATTCTAAATTCATGACTAATGATGCAAAAATAACTTGAAATTTCCTGACCCACAGTTGATTAATCATATCATTTTCATGTACAAAAGAACAGAATTAAAAAAAAAATGTTTGGCCAAACACAGCAATTAAGGTAACTGAAACTTTGCTTCCCGGTAACCATACTAAAAATCAGTTATGACTTCAGATTAATAGTCTATTCACAGCTATTTTAGCTCATAAAGGAAATCTATTTTAAATTTGAAAACTATCAAATTATCTATATATATAAAAGCCTAATATGCAAATTGTCCCCATCGGAATTTGACCAGGAGACCCATCGTTCACTATGACGTGTGCTGACCACTGGGGGCAGCACAAAATGAAGGAAGTCCCAGCCCACAGCCTGCAACCAGGAAGGGAGGCCCAGGCCAGCAGCCAGAAGGCCCCAATTGGCTCTGATCACAGGCCAGGCCTAGGGACACTACCCATGCATGAATTTCGTGCACCAGGCCTCTAGTATCTAATAAAAATATTGAGCAACTATTACGAACCTGACTTGGCATTTATAGCTCCACAGGTGCAAATAAATTACTTTTTAAAGTCTGTGTACAATGTAGATTCATAATGATTTTTGCCAATAATATGGACTTTTTTCATTCAACATAATTAAAATCTTAGATATATGTAAAAATAAAAAAGTGAAAAGTAAGAGGATAATATGGGGCAAATGAATGAGCACCTTATTAGTTTTAATAAACTCTTTTACCTTAAAATAAACGGACACTTTGGGTTTCCTATTGATATTGTACTAACCTTCATGTAAAATTATGAGACCTATATTTTAATGTAATGATGTATGCTCCTTTTAGGCATATAAAAGTTTCATTTCAACTGAATAGCTTTTTTGTTTATAAGAATATACTCACATATTAAGTTAGAAAGACTCATGGCTTCTTTTACTCATAATGGATGACATTAAGATCCCAATAAGCAGGTATGGAGCTATAATTTGAATTCTCCGTTTTAACAAATGGAAACGTATACAAAAAGTTATGTAGCTTGTCCCACAATATTCAGCTCTTTTGTAGAAGTGAAATTCAATCAAACACTTGAGCAAAGTGAATGCTTGCTCTCTTCCCAGGATACCTCTCTGCCTCTCGTGCTTCCAGTAGGGATGCCTGGCCCCATATCTCAAGCAATAAAACAAACAGCCGTTAGTGTGGGTTCTCTCTGAGGTATAAAGATCTAGGTCAGATTCCAGCCATACCATTTGCCCACAGTAGCACTTGGAAGAAGTTACGTTTTCCTCATTAGTGAAAGAGTAAAATTAACTGCCTCTCAGAGTTGTGGGCGGGTTCCCATGACATCATGCCTGTACAGTATTCCACACAATGGCTATCAGACACTGGGACCACAGTAATGCCAGCTCCAGCTATCTTCACCCATGTGAGTTAGGGGCAAGACATTTCACCTCCCTCTAGACTCTTTATTAACACACCAAAAAATACATGTAAGTTAACGTTTTGGTAATTCCATATTTGGTACAAAACAATCTGTCTTACATCCTCAGTGAGGGGACAGATCTTATATTACAAAATAAACTTGGCCTTTGAAAAGGAACCATCTGAGTTATTTCTGTATTACAAATATATTTCATAAGAGAAATAGTCAGACCCTAATGTGTAGTTATTTTACTTAAAGTGAATGTGTAGTTAGTAGAGATTATACTATTAGAAAGATAGAAGCCCTATTTCAAATCTAGAGACTCGTAAACTATTTGATGGGGAAAAAAGACACACACAATGCAGAGAACATTATAACATAATTCACCAGTAGAAGGGTATATTAATTTCTTGATGTAAAAGCCTCTGCCTTGTGAGCCCTCTCCAGCCTCCGGGCAAAGGTGCTCTCTTAGAAGATGCTAGGCAATCTCCTACCTTAGGGCTTTGCATGTGCAGTTCTGCCTCCACTGTTTTGCTGCCTTATGTCCTTCACATCTTTGATGATAATAAATCTCTGAAGTTTCTTCTCTGCTCATCCTGTATAAAAAGAAACCTGCTTTCCCAAATGAGGCACTCCTGATTTATTTATTACCTTTCATCCTTCATGGCTTCATTGCTTTTAAAATCCCTTTTAAAAATCTGTAGCATGAATTACTATTTAAAATATGATGTATTTTACATTTTTCCTTATTGCCTATTACCTTTCTTTTCATGTAATTTCTTTAAGGAATTTTTTTCTGTGTTTTCTTTTTTCCCCACTGCAATAAACCAGTACTTAGAACAATGCCTAGTCTATGAGGTCCCCAATAACTAAATACCCGGTTTTGTAGAAAATGAGAGAACTGATAATAATCACAGTCTCCAAGCATGGTATGGCTATGGTACAAACATCAAAAAGAAATACACTTTTCACTCTATATACTGTCTCTCTACCTTCTGAACAAACACATTCAATTGCATGCATTCATGTTCAAATATAAATATTTTAGAGAGAAAGGATGTCTAATAGAAGCACTAAATATTGGATACGATGGAGAGAAATGAGTTGGCTGAGCACAAATTAAGTCCCATCTGTCTTCTTTAGATGACCACTAGATTTCCCTGAATAGTTTATTATAAAAGTAATTTTATTTCATTTATTTTATGGCTTCTATCTCTTCGAAAGTGGCTGTTACTCAAATGGTAAACATAAAGAAAACTGTTTTCTTTAATTCTTTTGGGTCCTTGAAAAACATTCACTTTCTGTACAATTCTATCTACAAGTTTTGGCAGATATTTTTTTTGATATAAACAAGTTCAGTTGTTATTCCCCAGGTGAGTTGGGAAAATGAGCTTCTGTTCACACCTACATTTCTTACCTTATGATAAGTTCTCCCGTATACCAAAAAACATCCCTTTCAATTATATCCAGGCCACAAGATACAAGAAATATTGAATTCATATCAAATGTATCAAAAGCATTACAGTAGGAACTCAAAGTCTTTTCCTAAATTCTTTTGAAGTGGCAATGTTCGGTACAATTGCTACTAGCTACATGTAGATTTTTTAGATTAAAATTAAATAAAATGAAAGATGCAATTTTCAGTTCCACTAGCCACATTCCAAATGCTTGATACCTACACACAGCTAATGACTGCCATAGGGGACAGCACAGATATAGAACACTTTCATCATGACAGCACAGTAAGAATTGGTTTTGTCCTGCCCTACCTGAGGCTAAGGCACAGAGACAGTAGAGATACAGAGAATGTAAGTATATCCAACACATATGGTAATGGCTTTTTCAAGGAAGAAGAATTCCTTTCATTCAAATCATGATCTCACCATTCTTTGGTCAAATAATAAAAGATAAGCCCACTGCATGGGAGAACATAGTATTTGCCAATGTTATCATCAATAAAGGTTTAATTCCCAACATTTATAAGGAACTCATACAACTTAACAGAAGAAAGACAAACAACCCAATTAAAAAAATGAGCAATGAACCTAAATAGCTACTTTTGAAAAGAGGACAGAAGGAAGGTCAAGAGACATATGAAAACATGCTTAAAGTCACTAATCATGCTAGAGATGCAAATCAAAACGACAATGCGGTACCATCTCACACCTATCAGAATGGCTATCATCAGCAAATCAACAAAATACAAGTGCTGGTGAGGATATGGAGAAAAAGGAACCTCATGCACTGCTGGAGGGAATGCAGACTGGTGCAGCCACTATGGCAATTAGTATGGAGTTTCCTCAAAAAACTGAAAATGGAACTCCCATTTGATCCAGTGATCCCACTTATAGGAATATATCCCAAGAAACTAGAAACACCAATCAGAAAGGATATATGCACCACAATATTCATAGCAGCACAATTCACCATAGCTAAGATTTGGAAACAGCCTAAGTGGATTAAAAACCATGGTACATCTACACAATGGAATACTATGCTATGGTAAAAAAGAAGGAATTCTTACCATCTGCAACAGCATGGATCGAATTGGAGAGCATTATGCTAAGTGAAATAAGCCAATCAGAGAAAGATACATATCACATGATCTCACTCATTTATGGAAAATAATGAATAACAAACTGATGAACAAAAACAGATCCAGAGACAGAGAAGCATCAATCAGACTATCAAACCTCAGAGGGAAGGTAGGGGAGGGTGGGAGTAAGGGGAAGAGGTCAACCAAAGAACTTGTATGCATGCATATAAGCCTAATCAATAGATACCATGGGGATAAGGGGAGGATTAGAGGGTGGGGGGCAATGGGAGGATAAGGACACATATGTAATATCTTAATCAATAAAGAAAGAAAAAGATAAGAAGCTTTCAATAGCACCCAGCAAGGTGTTCACACATATTGTACTTACTAGGTTTTCAATGCCTATATGTAGAAAGAATTAACTGATAATTATTTCATGACTGCTTATCATGTACACATTATTTGACATATATATGCTGATATATGTATATATTCTACCAGAAATTAATATTTTACAGCAATCACTTTATTCTCTATTTTTAGGTTATCACTTGAGAAAAAATGCTGAATAGAAATTATATGGCTCAATATCATTGCATAATTACTTAAGTGAAGAAACAAGTCTAGTATGTTGGTTATAATTTGGGGTATACAAACATTAGCAAACTACAAGTTTGGTCAAACCAAACCCTTCTACTTCCTCATTCAATAATAATAAAAGTGTAATATACAAATTGAACAAATGACTAAGGAGCAGAACAACCATCTGGACAACCATGCTATGACACCCACTGGTGCCAGGCCACCCAAGGCAGGTGTGATGCAATTGGTCAAGGGCCCAGCCATTGCCCCATGATTGCCCTGCAGAGGGAGGCCCAGGCCACTCACTGGCAGGCTGCCCCGAGTGGGCAGGGCCTCCCTCTGCTGGGGTGATTGGAGCCCTGGTTGGGTGGGCAGGGCCTACTTCTTTGGGGTGGTCCATCGCAGGACTCCCAGACTGTGAAAGGGCACAGGCCGGGAAGGTGGACCACACCTCCTACCCACCCGAGTGCATGAATTTCATGTATGGGGCCTCTAGTAAGTACATAAGAGCCTTCCTAATGGCTGCCTGCACTGCTACCCTTCAGATATTTCACTCGTATTCCTCTTCTGGAGTGGGAATCCATGGTCATTGTCATAAGTAAGCAGATAACTCCTGACCCTGCTTTTCCACATAGTACTTGCTGGGGCTGACGAGCAGACTCTGAGTGGCAGAGGAACAAATTACTCTGTGTTTCCTGTTTGTTTGCCTTGTTAGCTTTTTCTTATAACAGCAGCTTGAACTCATATTAGCCTTTAGATACAATCAGCAGGGTGAGTATCCTTGAGAAAGCCCATGTGTCTACAAGGTCAGGTCTTTAAAGACTACACATAGAGATTCCTGCAAAACACCCAGGGGATCAGACTTCTTTGGAAAAGTCAAGAAAAGGGCTGCTGCCTTTGGCAAGGTCCCCTCAGAGGCCCTTTCAGAAAATCCTCCTTACAGACATTCCAACCAAGTCCCATGCTTCCCCACAAGTACTGTTGACTCTGCCTTAATATTTGAATTTGTACTCAAATACTCACTTTTGTTACTTGACAAAGAGCCTATCCTCCACTAGAAAATTAATTTTATTAGGACTGGGACTATAGCTATTTTCTTCATCAGTGTATCTCCAACTCTTGGTACCTGTGTATGTCCAGCACCTAGGAGAGAAATAAATGCAATCCATGCTCCTTCAGAACAGTCATCTCTTTCTGTACTCCTGGCTCACTGGGCTCACTGCAATTCCCTTGGATGTGATGACAGCTTAAGTGAGTGGGGGAAAGAGATACTTCCTTTGGATCATTGCCTTGAGTGCTTCTCTTCCTCACAGCAGATTTGGGTCTCCTCCTGTTAAAGATTAGCACCACACTGTCGACATGTAGTGGAAAGTATAATCACGTAGGAGTGAGAACACTTCTGTTCTCCCTTATGCTATGTTCCCCCGTGTGACTCTAGGAACTGAACTTCTTCCTAATCTGTGAAATGGGAATAGAACCACCTGTCTCACTTCACTCAAACTCACAGTTTCTGAAAGGGTCACATGAAATAAGTTATGCAAGAATATTCTAAAATCCAAATTATTATTCAAAACTGGGGAAGACACTTAAGCTTCTGAGTGGCATGGTTCTTATGTTTTCCTCATTCTCTGTCAAAATTTGTTTTTTTTCCACTTTAGTGACTTTCTTTTCTTCTTCTTCACACACAAAGAACTCTCTGTCTCCTCTCCTGCTCCATCTGATTCTCCATCTGTCAGCCATCCCATTTTGTTCTCCACTTCACTGCCAACTCACTGCCTTCTTTTCTTATCAGGTAATTTAGCTGCAAAGCTCTGTTATCTGGCCTCTTTCTATCGCTTTACAAAATCTGTTCTCAAGTGGCTTTCTTCAAGTGGCATCCTATGGCAATTTCACCATGTTGTTCCCACCTAAAGCCTAATCTGCCCATTGAGCAGTTTTTCCCACCACTGAACACACCAAAACAGCGCTTATATCGTTAGTCTATGTTCTTATCTTAGTACTGCTAAGAATTGTATTCAGTATTGCTTGGTATCATCTCCAAGTTTCTATATGAAATCCACTTAAAAATAATTAGAGAGCCTCGAATTGACTGGTTTGGCCCAGTGGATAGAGCATCGGCTTGAGGACTGAGAGGTCCCAGTTTCAATTCCAGTTAAGTACATGTACCTTGGTTGAGGGCATATCCCGACTGGGAGGTGTGCAGGAGGCAACTGATCAATGTTTCTCTCTCATCAGTGTTTCTCTCTATCCCTCTCCCTTCTTCTCTGTAAAAATCAATAATATATATATATTTTTTTATTTAGATCTCCTTTATTTTTATTGATGCTTTAAAGTTTTCAGAATAAAGTTATATTACAATTTTATAAACTTCATTAAATTTATTCCTAAGTATTTTCTTTTTTTTTGAAGTCTTTTTTTAAATTTTTTTTAAAAATTATTATTACATAAAGCTTTACAAAGATTAGTACATATATCTCTTTTTCTTCCTGCCCTTC